>JAVSCE010019264.1:0-21432 GCA_032199065.1 Smutsia gigantea | reverse complement strand
GATGGTATTAAAAGTAGATAGGGTACAGTGGAGGAGACAATAAATGAAATAGAAAGAGAGAAGAGGAATAAAAAGAAGGTGAGGCACAGAGAGAAAAATGGATCTCTAAGAATGAAAGAATATTGAGAGAACTGTGTGACCAACCCAAATGGAACATTTCTGCATTATAGGGGTACCAGAAGACGAGGAGAGAGAACAAAAGGATAGAAAGTGTCTTTGAGGAGGTAATTGCTGAAAACTTCCCAATCTGGGGAAGGAGATACTCTCTCAGGCCATGGAGATGCACAGATCTCCCAAGACAGGGGAACCAAGGAAGACAACAGCAAGACATATAGTAATAAAAATGGCAGAGATCAAGGATAAGGACAGACTTTTAAAAGCAGCCAGAAAGAGAAATAAAAGATCACATACAAAGGAAAGCCCATCAGGCTATCATCAGACGTCTCAAAAGAAACCTCACAGGCCAGAAGGGACTGGCATGATGTATTTAATGCAATGAAGCAGAAGGGCCTTAAACCAAGATTACGTTACCCAGCAAGATTATCATTTAAATGTTGAAGAAGGATTTAAAGAATTCCCAGATAAGCAAAAGCTGAGTAAATTTACCTTGCACAAACCATCTCTACAGTGTATTTTGGAGGGACTGCTACAGATAGAAGTGTACCTATGGTTCAATAGCTGTCACCAGAGGAATAAAACCACAGTAAAGAAAGTAGAACAGGTAATTACAAAGCAAATGCAAAATTAAATTAACTATCCAAAAGCTAATCAAGGGATAGACAAAGACTACAGAATATGATACCTAATGTATAAAGAATGGAGGAGGAACAAAAAAGGAGGAGAAAAAAAAGAACCTTTACATTGTGTTAGTAATAGCATATTAAGTGAGTAAAGTTAGACTCAGAGAGTAAGGAAGTGAACCTTGAACCTCTGGTAACCATGAATCTAAAGCCTGCAATGGCAGTAAGTACATACCTATCCATAATCATCCTCAATATAAATGGACTGAATACACCAATCAAAAGGCACAGAGTCACTGAATGGGAAAAAACAACACTCCTCTATATGCTGCCTACAAGAGACTCACTTTAAACCCAAAGACAAACATAAACTAAAAGTGGAGCGATGGAAGAAGACTTTTCATGCAACTAATGGGGAGAAAGAAACTGCAGTTGCAGTACTTGTATTAGACAAAATAGACTTCAAAACTAAGAAAGTCACAAGAGACAAAGAAGGGCATTACAAAATGATAAATGGGTCAATCCAGCAAGAAGATATAACCATTATAAATATCTATGTGTCCAACACAGGAGCACCTACATATGTGAAACAAATACCAACAGAAATAAAAGGAGAAATAGAATGCAAAGCATTCACTCTAGGAGACAACAACACACCCAGTCACTCTGAAGATCAGATCAACCAGACAGAAAATAAGTAAGGAGAAAGAGGCACTGAACAACACATTAGAACAGATGGACCTAACAGATGTCTACAGAACTCTACACCCAAAAGCAGCAGAATACACATTCTTCTCAAGTGCACATGGAACATTTTCAGGAATAGATCATATACTAGGCCACAAAAAGAGCCTCGGTAAATACAAAATGATTGAAATTGTACCAACCGCTTTCTCAGACCACAAAGGTATGAAACTAGAAATAAATTACTAATGGAAAATGAAAAATCTCACAAACACATGGAGGCTTAACAACATGCTCCTAAATAACCAATGGATCAATGACCAAATAAAAACAGAGATCAAGCAATATGTGGAGACAAATGACAGAAGCACTGCAAAATCTGTGGGACACAATGAAGGCCATGCTAAGAGGAAGGTATATTGCAATACAGGCCTACCTCAGGAAAGAAGAACAATCCCATATGAACAGTTTAAACTTACAATTAACAAAACTAGGAAAAGAAGAACAAATGAGACCCAAAGTTAGTAGAAGCAGGGACATAATAAAGATTAGAGCAGAAATAAATAAAATCGAGAAGAATAAAACAATAGAAAGGTTCAATGAAATCTAGAGCCAGTTCATCAAGAAAATAAAGAAAATAGATAAACCCCTAGCCAAACTTATCAAGAAAAAAAGAGAGTCCACTCATAAACAGAAATGAGAAAGGAAAAATGATTATGGACACCAGAAAACTACAAGGAACTATTAGACAATACTATGAAATTTTATATGCTAACAAACTGGATAACCTAGAAGAAATGGACAACTTTCTAGAAAAATACAACCTTCCAAAGCTGACCCAGAAGGAAACAGAAAATCAGAACAGACCAATTACCAGCAATGAAATTTAACTGGTAATCAAAAATCTTTTAAGAACAAAACTTGGACCACATAGCTTCACCACTGAATTTTATCAAACATTTAATAAAAACCTAATATCATCCTCCCTAAAGTTTTCTAAGGAGTAGAAGAAGAGGGAATACGTCCAAACACATTCTATGAGGACACGATCACTCTAATACCAAAACTGGGCAGAGACACCACGAAAAAAGAAAATTACAGACCAATGTCCATGATGAGCATAGATGCAAAAAACTCAACAAAGTATTAGCAAACTGAATTCAAAAATACATCAAAATGATCATCCATCATGATCAAGTAATATTTATTCCAGGGATGCAAGGATGGTACAACATTTGAAAATCCATCAACATCATCCACCACATCAACAAAAAGGACAAAAAGCACATGATCACCTCTACAGATGCTGAAAAAGCATTTGATGTATTTCAACATTGATTCATGATAAAAACTCTCAACAAAATGGGCATAGAAGGCAACTACCTCAACATAATAAAGGCCAAAATTATACTTAACAACCAGAAGCTGAAAGATTTTCCTTTAAGATCTGAAATAAGACAAGAATGCCCACTCTCCCTACTTCTATTCAACATAATACTGGAGGTCCTAGCCACGGCAATCAGGCAACGCAAATAAAAGGTATCCAGATTGTCAAGGAAGAAGTTAAACTGTTCCTGTTTGCAGATGACATGATATTGTACATAAAAAACCCTAAAGAATCAACTCCAAAGCTACTAGATCTAATATTAGAATGCAGCAAAGTTGCGGGATACAAAATTAATACACAGATATCGGTGGCGTTCCTATACACTATCAATGAACTAACAGAGAGAGAAATCAGGAAAACATTTCCGTTCGCAGTTGCATCCAAAAGAATAAAATACTTAGGAATAAACCTAACCAAGGAAGTGAAAGACCTATGCTCTGGAAACTACAAGACACTCATGAGATAAATTAAAGAAGATACCAATACATGGAAACACATCCCATGCTCATGGATATGAAGAATTAATATTGTCAAAATAGCCATCCTGCCTAAAGCAATCTACAGATTCAATGCTATTCCTATCAAAATACCAACAGCATTCTTTATTGAACTAGAGAAAATCGTTCTAAAATTCATATGGAACCACAAAAGACCCCGAATAGCCAAAGCAATCCTGAGAAGGAAGAATAAAGCTGGGGCAATTATGCTGCCCAACTTCAGGCTCTACAACAAAGCCACAGTACTCAAGACAATTTGGTACTGGCACAAGAACAGACCCATAGACCAATGGAACAGACTAGAGAGCCCTGATATAAACCCAACCATGTATGGTCAATTAATATATGATAAAGGAGCTATGGACATACAATGGGGAAATGACATCCTCCTCAACAGCTGCTGTTGGCAAAACTGGACAGCTACATGCAAGAGAATGAAACTGGATTATTGTTTAACCCCATACACAAAAGTAAACTCAAAATGGATCAAAGACCTGAATGTAAGTCATGAAACCATAAAACTCTTAGAAGACAACATAGGCAAATTCTCCTGGGTATAAGCATGAGCAACTTCTTTATTAACACATCTCCTTGAGCAAAGGAGACAAAAGCAAAAATGAACTCAAGGGACAACATGAAACTAAAAAGTTTCTGTATGGCAAAGGACACCATCAACAGAACAAAAAGGCATTCTGCAGTATGGGAGAATATATTTGTAAATGCCATATCCAAGGGTTAACACCCAAAGTATATAAAGAACTTACAAGCCTCAACACCCTAAAATCAAATTACCTGATTAAAATATGGGCAGAGGATATAAAGAGACAGTTCTCCAAAGAAGAAATTCAGATGGCCAACAGACACATGGAAAGATGCTCCACATCACTAATCAGCAGTGTAATGCAAATTAAAACCACAATGAGATATCCCCTCACACCAGTAAGGATGGCCAGCATCCAAAAGACTAAGAACAGCAAATGCTGGCGAGGATGTGGAGAAAGGGGAACCCTCCTACACTGCTGGTGGGAATATAAGCTAGTTCAACCATTGTGGACAGTAGTATGGAGGTTCCTCAAAAAACTGAAAATATAAATACCATTTGACCCGGGAATTCCACTCCTTGGAATTTACCCAAAGAATACAACTTCTCGGATTCAAAAAGACATATGCAACCCTATGTTTATTGCAGCACTTTTTACAATAGCCAAGATATGGAAGCAACCTAAATGCCCATCAGTAGATGAATGAATAAAGAAGAAGTGGTAAATATACACAATGGAATACTATTCAGCCATAAGAAAGAAACAGATCTTACCATTTGCAACAACCTGGATGGAGCAAGCTGGAGTATATTATGCTCAGTGAAATAAGCCAGTCAGAGAAAGACAAGTGCCAAATGATTTCCCTCATTTGTGGAGTATAATGACGAAGGAAAACTAAAGGAACAAAATAGCTGCAGACTCGGAGACTCCAAGAAGTAACTAGTGGTTCTCAAGCGGTGTGGTGTGGGAGGGCGGGTGTGGAGGGATGGGGAAGGTGATTGAGGTGTATTATGTTTAGTACACATGGTGTGGGGGGTCACCTGGAAAACAGTATAGCACATAGAAGGCAAATATTGAATCTGTGACATCTTACTACACTAAAGGACAGTGACTGCATTGGAGTATGGGTGAGGACTTGATAATATGGGTAAATGTAGTGACCACATTGGTTTTTCATGTGAAACCTTCATAAGAGTGTATATCAATAACACCTTAATAAAAAAAATTTAAAATAAATAAATAAAATATATAAAACCAGATGAAAATTCTTTTCTAAACCAGCTTCATCACATATATACCATTTGTTTGTTGCAGCCTCCTTTGACCAGAATTCTATCCCAATTTATATACCAACCAGTTCATACAGCTGTTATGCACTATATAAAGAGCAAGAGTTAGCATATTTTCCATTAAGAACAAATACTAAACTTTTTTGGCTTTAGGAGCTATAGTCTCTGTTGCAGCAACTAAACTCTGTTAGTGGAGTATGAAAACATCCATAGGCAATATGAAACAAATGAGTATGGTTGTGTTGAAAGAAAAAACTTATTTAAAAAAAAGTAAAAACAAGTAGTAGGCTGCATTTAGGCCATTGTTTGTGGTTTGTCAATCCCTGGTCTAAAGAATAAATTAATTTCAAGATTAATCTATACTAGAATATTACTTGCTAAGAGTTTTGCAAATAATAGGATTCCATTTCTATCATAATGCTAAATGATTTTGGCTGGCACCAAAAGTTGCATTGAGCATTCAAAAACTTCACTCCATTTCAAGGTTCAAAAGCTACTATTAGGCTCAGACTATTGAACACTCCACTTCCTAAAGGCCCCACTTAATTGTCCAGTTGCCTATGTAGATTTCTGAGCAAATGACAATACTTCTGGAGTTGAGAGAAACTCAAGGATGAATTCACATCAGGCTGATTTCTTCAACACCATACTTCCACATTCTCAAATCTGTTTGAAACTTGTTAATTATAAAGAGAATAAAAGATAATGTCAGAAGGAGAAAAGAAAAGAAGAGAAATATATGGTGAAAATGGCACTGCTGAAATTGATATGATTATCCTGAAATTCAGTTGTTTCAATATTGTTGTTTTCCATTGAAGCCTACAACATTGTATCCTTGTCACTGACTTTTTCTAGGAAACACCTCAATATCCTTAAAGGTGTTCTTAATTTACATATACATACTTAAATTTTATATTTATTCTGTTCACATGTCCAAGCCATGCTAAATCCACCTATTTTACGTTTATATCTATTGTAGTTGCCCTGTTCTACTCCTATAACCAGCATTTCTTCTCCACTGTGACGATTTCACACCCATTAAGTTGCTAAGTAATTTTATCTAGCAGCTATGGTCCTATCTTAAGTGACTGTTATTTTCAAAGTGAAAAGAAATAATATTATCTCCTTTTTCATCACTGAGATAGAATCTAGTAATAATGCTGAGTTTACAAAAAATAAGAGAGCATCAGATTTTTTTAATTACACATGTAGAACACTTCATGTTTTGTGTTCTAATTAAAATTTGAAAATCTGCCATATTATAAACAAATTCTAGTAATGATCTGAGGAATGCTCAATATGTACATTTCCAAGCTAAATCCCTTTTTAATCTTCACATTTCAGAGGAATTAGAAATTGAAAAAATTGTATTAGTAGTTGCCTGATTTTTCATTTTTTAGTAATAAAATGAAAAATGGTAGTAATAAATGTAATGTTATTGCTAAGCTAGTCAATTGTGATGCTTCTCATGAGAATATCATTTTCAGAATGTTCATTTTCAAAACAAATTGAGAAAGAGCTGATGAAATTTTTTAAAATATTAAGTGAGGTTAATTTGTACATATATTTTTTCTTTAAAATCACCATAAATCTTTCCAAAATATTTCTCATAAATATAGTGATAATGCAGACAGAGGAAACCTAAGGATAATTTCATCTCGAGTTCAAAGGGTATGCATTGTAAATCTGCATATGAGCAGTAATGCAGTCACTTTTAGATACCAGGGATTATGACAAATATAGATAAGTTTACCATCCTGAAGAAAACACCAATTTGCTTTTCACAAATTATTCCAGTGTAATAATACAAGGATTTATTATTGTTTCAAGCTCTTTATTGAAAGAAAGGATGCAATCATATACATGAATTTAAATGCAACACCTGATGTCTTCATGTGGATGAGAAAGATTCCACAGCATCAGTTTTCAGAGTAGAACTATGTAAATATGTATATTAACTATTTTTTTAAAGCATATATCCTGTGAGGACATAGTATATCCACTTCTTTGCATAATGACAAATGGCAGGTAATCTTCATCACTTAAGAGGCCATATTGATTTTAAAACCAGATTTTGTTAAACCCTTCATTAAGAATGCATGCTTCATAATTTAAGCTGATTCCAATGTGTTACAGTTTTAATGATGGCAAATAAATCAATCAAAATAAATTAACACTGAAAGAGATACAAAAGTTGCAGTAGTTCTTAAATCTCCATTACTCCCTTATCTTCAAGGAGGAAGAAAATGCCCCAACCTAAAAATGACATTTATTATTGAAATGCATTTTTAAGGGGTGGGTATTTTTCCTTACCAATGTAGCCCATAACTGTCCTCTTATCTACATTATAAATTCTTTTACCTCTGGTATCCATAGATTCATCTGTGGATTCCTTCAAACAGGTTTGTCTATGCATAGTAAATATTTGCCAGATTTAATTGAAGGTGAATTAAAAAAAGGAAATTTCAAAACATCTATCAATTTTCTGGTGGTTTGGTCTATTTGAGGTGAAGAAAGCTGGGGGATTAAATCTTATAACAAATGATTGAATTACCTCTTTGAAAATGGGTAAAGGAAACCTCATTTAAAATGAAGTTGGAAAGCCCTGAAAGGGGAGCTCTCATGTACATACCATTCATTGTAGCCTATATAACCAGCAGGAAAAAGGGAGATAAGATTTGGGCAAGGACACTTTATACAGGGAAATTCTGTCTCCTGTTTTTAAGAAACAGGAAGATTTCTCCCTGCCCCAGTAACAATGCACTAACTACCACTTGCACCCAAAGAGAAATCTCCACAACTTCAAACTCTTGTTCTTCTCTAATGAACTTAAATTCAAAACAACTGTCCCCAGTTTCCTCCTACAGCTAATAAAAGCTCACCTTCCCTTTGCCTCTTTGGACTTGTCGTGGTTCAGTATAATTTGCTTGTCCCAAATAGCAATTCCTCTGCTATTCCAAGATAAATTCAATTTTTACTTAAATAAAATTGCTCTTTGCTCTGTTAAAAGTTAACAATTCTAACTTTTTCGATAGTGTTGATGGTTTCTTCATCAAAGACCTTATTCAAAGGGATGGGGTATAAGTCAGAGAAGTAGGATACACTGTAAGAGATGTAGGGTAGGCCCCCATGATAAGAGGATTTGACAACTGACAGAAATGAGTCCTGATACAAGTAGTAGGAGGATCCTGTAGGTAAGTGACATGATGAAAAGATATTGAGGGAAAGTTATCTGGAAGATTTAGGGAAAGAAGGATTTGTTCCAGAAAATCACTGTTAGAACCAAAGTGATGAGTCCTGGACTGAACTTGAGCACAACACAGGATGCCTGGGTTCAGATTCTGATCCTGTCACTTATTAGCAAGGTAACTTTGGAAATGTTTCTTATTCTCTTTAAGTTTCCTCATCCATAAAATGGGGATACCAATAGTACCTGCCTCATAGGGCTGCCATTACAAGCTTCCACATGAAAGCTTGGCAGTGTCCTAGGCACACATTAAGTGCTAGATACATACTGGTTATTATTACAGAGATGGAGATAAAACACAGGCGTGACAGCAACTTCTGCTCTGTTACTTTCTTCTCTCATGCCATGCCTTAGCCCTGAGTTGCCTCCATTCACCTCAAAAGTCTCCCTTAGTAACATTTCATAATTGTCTACTTTTCTTCATGAGAAATGTATTTACCATAGTTTATCAATACCATTTTGCCCCTCTAATCTTCATTATATCCATGTCTCTATCATCTATCTGTCTCTCTATTGCTTAAGACTTTTTACCATGGAATCTTGGTTTTTTCATATTCTGTAATAACTCCTTAAAATACCCAGAGAGCTACATTCCTCCATCATTCCTAGTTAGCTACATAATTATTCTCACATTTAAGCTGCTTATATATGCACAGCCTTGACTGCACCTTTTCATAAGGCAGGAAGAACAGAAGGAAGGAAGTCAAGGCAGGTGGGTGGGAGGAAAACAATATATTCTAAAATTTATAGTATTTTTCAGTTTACAAGAGCACATCCCCATGTGTAATTTTATTTAGATTCACAATGATACCATGAATCAGATAGGAAAGGTGTTATTACCTCTATATTTTTAGAGAAAAGAAAAGAAAGGGTGTCTTATTTCCATTTTTCCCATCTCGTATTAAGAAAAACAGTTAGGTGGCTGCCTTTCTCTATCATTCTTGTTTCAACCAAAAAGAAAACAATGTTGCTATATTAAGCTACTTTGATTTCACCTCTCTGCCACATCTGTTTATAAATAGCCACCTAACTCTTAGATATGATTGCCCCCACACCTATTTAAAAAGAAAACAAAAATATCAAAATTAATAAATAAAGCTCACACTGACAACTTTATTCTCTCCTCCCTTTTTATCCAGATTTAAAAAGAGAGGAAAAAAAGAAAGAAGGGGCAACAGGAAGATGGACAATTAATCTCCCAATATATGACTATTTACCACACCATTCTCTTTTAGAACATTCTCCAGAGTGAAAGAAAACACAAAAACCTCTCTGTATTCAATTTTCTCTTGCTGTTGCTATTGTGCATTCTAAAGGATAAGTTCATAAAAGAATATTAAATGATACATAAATATATTCATTATTTATTAAATAAAAATTAAAAACAAGATTACAAGACAATATGACTGGCCTGATAAAATTTTGTTATAAATTCACACAACTTATATGTATAGGAAAAAGGACAAGGAAGTAGTCATTTTACCAAGGTGATAACAGATTGTCCAGTATTGTTAATTGATGGGTGATTTGTATTTTATTCTTATTGCTTATGTGTATTTTCTTTTTTTCCCCAGCATAGACATGTACTATTTTGTAGTAATAAAAGGCAAAGAAGTTATTTTTCATAAACATAAAACAAAACCTCAATTATCATGTTAAAGTTGATGTAGACATTCATACATATAGGATAAAAGTATTAACATTTAAATCCCCTCATCATCCTTATCTTTCCTATTTGCCCTTCAATCTACGTTCAGATGCCCCTATCCCAAAAAGCCTTGCATGTGACTTCGTGGCCTAGCTTGTCACCTTTGCCATACACTTGCAGAGCACCCTATGATTACCTCATTTTAACACCCACCCCTTTGTGTTATAGTGACATATATAATTTTATGTTTCCCTGAGATCCTAAACTCTGTGGTGTTAGGATCTCAATTTTCCTTTTTGTCAGCCTATGTTAAAACAGTACCTGACACCTTGCATATGTTCGACAAATATTTGTTGAATTAAATGTGTTTTATCTTTAAACCAGTTCTTGGGTTCAGTAGCAGCGGGTACAGAGATTGGGATATGTCTGCAGGCTCAGGGATTCTGTGATTTCAGTAAATCTAGGGTCCATTTCCCTCACTGTGTTCCACCAAATGCAGTATTGACCAGTGTGTAGAACGTACCCTTAGTTATTTCCCTTTCAGAATACCTGGGTGAATTATGTCAGCAAGTTTACCACTACCTGGTAGGTCAGTCAGAGACTTTATAATGGACATGAGGCATCTGAGGAGGCTGATCAGTACATACCTAGAAAAACCCAAATGACGCCAGGGTTCTTGTTCACGAAGCCAAAGAATGAGCTTCATAAACACCCAAGGTAGGAGAGCAAGGTACAGGCTTTTATTTAGAAATAAAGTGAAAGGACAGAGCTCCCAGCTCATGCCAGGAGGGGACAAGAGAGTCCCAGGATGGTGCATTGTCTACGAGTTTTATAGGAAAAAAGGATTTTTTGAGAACATGAAAAAAACTTAGGGGTGTGAACCTGCTAAGTGGTGTCTGAACACCCTGAATTAACTTAACACAAGGAATTTCCACCCCATCTCTCTCCGGGATACTGGCGTCTTGGTCTAGGATCATACCAAAAGGTGGCCTGCCCAGCCCCCAAGGTGGGCTGAGGTATTTTCTGTTTGCTAAAGAGTAAGTTAAGAATCTTGCTTCCCAAAATTCCTGGGTGTTAAAATGCAATCTTATCTTTAAGGTGGTATCTTTCCCGCCTTTTACTATGTTGTTTACAGCCTGGTATGAATGTAAATAAGTTGCCCAGTTTGCAAAACCACCCCATCAAATCTGAAAGAGGAAAGACAGCACATAGGCCTGGGCCTTTTAGCATGCTAAAGTGAATCTTACAAATGATTAGCATAATAAAAACATGGGCTACTCTTCTTTATCTTGGGAACCTTAACTGATATTACTGAAGAATGAACCATAGAGCTTAATTTTTAACACAGAGTTTACTTATGGGGTTTCCTTGCATGTAGTTACATTGCTCTGAATGAAAATATTCTGCCTTGCTTTTTCCAGAGGCCCTCACCCTATTCTGTCTAAGCCCACAGTCTCTGTCTCACAAACATCCTTAGAGTCTGGTTTGTTGAATAAACAGGTCTGCCTGAAATCTCTCTGTGCCTTGATACTATTGCTAAACTGCTTAATATGAAAGAGGTTAGGGAGCAGGTAGAGTCCAGGGCTCCTTTGTTTTTTTGCTGACGCTTGGGTATAGGAAACCAGTTTCTAACAATATCTGCATTTCTACCGAATAGAATGCCAATGTGAAGATGTCAACTGAAGACCTGCTCACCTCTGCAATCTGGAGTATGAGGAAGGCTGCAATGCGAGCTTTTCTATGGAGCCTGATCATTCTGGTCTCTGCTGCTGACTAACCTGACTCCCAGATGAGCAGCAGATTCTATTCCATCTTCTATTTCCATATAAGTACCATGTCAGTGTTTCCTGTGCCCAATGAGGGTGAGAGAGGAGATACTCCTAAGTGCAGAAAGACCTGTTAGGTTGATTTCACCTCTTCCTCTATATTATAGACCTTACAGTTGTACCTTCAAATGAGATCATGATTGAGATCTATAATAATGACGGGCTTAGAGGCAGCTTTCACTGCAGAAGCTTATTTCTCTCAGTACCAGTATGCTTACAGAGCACCATCTGCATCCTGGGATGAAAAGTGCAGAGTAGCACCCCCAACTGGCTTCCTGACAACTCCTAGAATACTGACTAGGGTATCAATGGCTTCTTTAAAATCCTCTAAATAGGTGCACTGAGGTTAAGATGAGGAGGTAGTGTGGTATAGGGAATGCCTTTTATTTGTTTTATTTTGGTAAAAGTCATAAGGTTTTAGTAAATGGCTGATATGTTTCAGGATTTGAAATAAGCCCCATTTCTCACATCAAAGCTGACCTGCTCTGGGACTAGACAGAGCTGTCTTTCACTGAAATTATCTCCAACCTCTAGCTACATTTCAAACTTCTCTGTTGGTGGATCTTAATGATGTCACCAGTTTTACACTGAAATTATCTATTGGTAAAAACAAAGTAAGTCCTTTGAAGTCACTAATAGGAACTTTCATATTGACTAGTGCTTTATGTACTGCTTCCACTCCCAACTCCTGCAGCAGGATTTAAAAACAACAAAAAACAACTGCTCAGAGATGACAGGTGGATATTTGACTAACTGAACAAACTGTATTAGTGAAGCAATCATTTGAAAGAGAATAACTCCTCCTCTTCCTATTTCTTCATTATCTTCATTGTCTCCCCTTCTCTTCATCACTATAATAATTCTTTAATGAATGTCCTGAAACTTTATTTAAATACATATTAACTCTCTTTATAGGAAAATATGTAAGATCAAATCAAGCTACAACTTGTTATTATGAAAACATATTTGATCTAAAGCCTAGAAACCATTGCTGTTATTTAAGAATCCATTTTTATGTGTCTTTGGTGACCATAGGCCCAAGGATGTTACATATAGTCCATAAAGTGATCATTCTATTATAAAAATTGCAGGGTTCAACTTGATAGTCTCTTCAAAGCTCATATCATTGATGACATCTCCCAAAAGCTGATTTACTTTGCGGTCAGTGCCAATACAATGATTCTGTGAGCTATCTGAGCTGGTGTGGCTCCAACTATTTTATTTTATCAAGTCGTCATCAGCCTCTATGCCAAGTAGACACAGGTCTGATTGTTTTTCTCTGACATTGAGGCTCAAGCTACTTTGTTTGACTTCTTTGCCTTTGGGTTTTGGCTTGAAGATACACTGCTTGATTTCTAGATGAACCTCTCAGCATCATGTTTTGACCTGAGAAAATTCTTGGAATATTAGGAAAATTTGACATATTTTATCAATCTCTCCTATGTGAAATACTTTTTTCACATTGCTGCCAAAATGCCACACTACCTGATTTTACTTCTATCTGTGTCTGTTCTGATTCAGGTACATTTTGTACTTTATATCTTGGATATTTGTTTTCATATTGTAAATTAATATCTGATGGTGAAGTCATAATTGGTGTTTGGACATTTTTAATGAGATATAGAAATTTCATTTATGAAATTAAGAAATGTCATCCAAACTCAACTGATAGCTGTTTCATGTCAAGAGGTTATTTTCAGCAACAGTACCAACAGAAGTTTATCAATCTCAACATTAGACCTTTTACTTTGTTCTGCCATAGTCTATAATATATATCCCAGTACAGATCATTTAATCTGCGAGGGAGGCAGGTGATAGAGGGACATATGCAGATAAAGTTCAAGGTCCCTGTAAGTTTCAAGGCCCTTGTATGTTTCAAGAAGCTTCAGTGTCCTTGTAAGTTTTAAGAAGCTTCAGGATCATTGTAAGTTCTAAGTCCTCATAAGTTTCAAAAAGCTCCAAGTTAGAAAGACCTCATCTCTGATTGGTTATGCCCTGTGCAAATGAAGCATTGCACTTTCAGCCAATTAAGAGTGGGTGGGGCTTCCTTCTCTTAAGAGGCAGTATAAACCTCAGACCCCACAGCCCCAATGGCTTCCACCCTTGGAGCACCTCCTGAGTAACAGGAGCTTTCTCTTTTCACTCAATAAAAGAGTTTTGCTGGTTTCTCTGTACTCTTGTCTGCTGACTTTATTCTTTGTCATCTCTCAGACATGATCCTAGGAAAAACAGCATCATTCTCAGCTGGTAACATGAGTATACAAAAAATATTTTTTATTTTCATAAACCTGTGTTTCATATCTATACCTGCCTTTCTGCACATTCTGAAAGTATGCTACTTGACATTCAAAGTAGTATTTCTTATTCCTTACTTTGATGAGTTATTCTCTAACTATTGTTTCTTATTTTTAAAAAGTAGTTTATTAGACTAGAAGCAATTAAAGATGGTGGCATGAGCAGTGAGACATAGAACTCCACCCAAAATGACATATAATATGAAAATATAGTTAAAACAAATAATCCGAAAAGAGCAACAGGAAAGAAGGCTGTGCCAGACTGCATACACCTGGAGAACAGAGGAGACCTCATGAAACAGGGCACCAGTGTTGCTCCCCTGCAACACTCGACATCACGCCAGGGGCTGAGCAGCCCCAGAGACTAGAGCTTCTGGGCACCAGAGGGCTCCACATACAAATATGAAATGTCTAAGGAAACTGGTTCAAACCAAAATCTCACAAATGCCAGAAAAAGACCCAAGAGAAACGGAACTCACCATTCATCCTGAAAGAGACTTCAAAATAAAAATCATAAACATGCTCATGGAGGTAGGTAAAAATATTAAAGAACTCAGGGACGAATTTAGGATGCAGATTCAATCATTAAGAAATTCAATATCTGAAACGAAAGATACAATGAGGGATTTAAAAGTAGATTAGATGTAGTAGAAGAGACAGTAAATGGAATAGAAATTAGAAAAGATGAATACAAAGAAACAGAGTCACAGAGAGAAAAAAATTATCTCCAAGAATGAAATAATAATGAGAGAACTGTGGGACCAATCCAACTGGAACAATATTTATATTATAGGGGTACCAGAAGAAGAGGAAGAGAGAAAAGGGGATACAAAGTGTGTTTGAGGAGGTAACTGCTGAAACTTTCCCCAATCTTGTGGAGGAGATAGTCTCTCTGGCCATGGAGCTGCACAGATATCCCAACACAAGGGACCCAAGGAAGAAAACACCAAAACACATAATAATTAAAATGGTAAAGATCAAGGATAAGGACAGACTTTTAAAAGCAGCTAGAGAGAGAAAAAAGATCACATACAAAGGAAAATCCATCAGGCTATCATCAGACTTCTCAACAGAAACGTTACAGGCCAGAAGGAAGTGGCATGATATATTTAATGCAATGAAACAGAAGGGCCTTGAATCAAGAATACTCAACTTGGAAAGATTATCATTTAAATTTGAAAGAGGGAATGAACATTTTCCAGATAAGTAAAAGCTGACAGAATTTGCTTCCACACACTCAACAGTGTATTTTGGAGCGACTGCTATAGATGGAAGTGTTCTTAGGGCTAAATAGCTGTCAGGCGAAATAAAACAACAGTAAAGAAAGTAGAACAATTAATTACTAAGCAGATGCAATATCAAATCAACTATCCGCAAAGTCAGTCAAGGAATAGACAGAGTACAGCATATGATACCTAATACATAAAGAATGGAGGAGGAAGAAAAAGGAGGAAAAATAAAAAAGAACATTTTGGTAGTTTGTAATAGTATAGTAAGTGAGTTAAATTAGACTCTTACATAGCTTATAAGGGAAATAACCCTGAAACTTTGGTAACCACGAGTCTAAAGCCTGCAATGGCAATAAGTACATATCGATAATCACCCTAAATGTAAATAATCTGAATGCACAAATCAAAAGACACTGAGTCACTGAATGAATAAGAAAACAAGATCCATCTATATGTGGCATACAAGAGACTCACTTCAAACCCGAAGACAAACACAGAAATAAAGGGATGGAAAAAGATATTTCATGCAACTAATAGGGAGAAATAAGCAAGAGTTGAGGTACTTGTATCAGACAAAATAGAATTCAAAACAAAGAAAGTAACGAGACAAAGAAGGAAAATACATAATGATAAAAGGGTCAGTCCACCAAGAAAAAATAACTATTATAAATATCTATGCACCCAATACAGGATCACCTACATATGTGAAACAAATACTAACAGAATTAAAGGGTGAAATAGAATGCAACGAATTCATTTTAGGAGACTTCAACACACCACTCACTCCAAAGGACAGATCAACCAGACAGAAAACAAGTAAGGCAACAGAGGCACTGAACAGCACATTAGAACAGATGGACCTAAAGGACATCTACAGAACACTCCATCCAAAAGCACCAGGATGCACATTCTTCTCAAGTGCAAATGGGACATTTTCAAGAATAGATCATATACTAGGCCACAGAAACAGCCTCAGTAAATTCAAAAAGATTGAAATTTACCAACCAGCTTCTCAGGACACAAAGGTATGAAACTAGAAATAAATTATGCAATGAAAATGAAAAATTCCACAAACACATGGAGCCTTAACAACATGCTCCTAAATTATCAATGGATCAATGGACAAATAAAAACAGAGATCAAGCAATATATGGAGACAAATGAAAACAATAATTCAACAATGCAAAATCTATGGAAGGGAGCAAAGGCTATGCTAAGAGGGAAGTATATTGCAATACAGGCCTACGTCAGGAAAGAAGAACAATCCCAAATGAACAGTCTAAACTCTCAATTAACAAAACTAGACAAAGAAGAACAAATGAGGCCGAAATTCAGTACAAGGAGGAATATAATAAAGGTTAGAACAGAAATAAATAAAATCGAGAAGAATAAAACAATAGAAGGAATCAATGAAAGCAGGAGCTGGTTCTTCGAGAAAATAAACAAAATAGATAAACCTCTAGCCAGACTTCTCAAGAAAAAAAGAGTGCACACATAAACTAAATCAGAAATGAGAAAGGAAAAATCACTACGGCTACCACAGAAATGCAAAGGATTATTAGAGAACACTGTGAAAAATTATATGCTAACAAACTGAATAACCTAGAAGAAATGAACAACTTTCTAGAAAAATACAACCTTCCAAGGCTGACCCAGGAAGAAACAGAAAATCTGAATAGACCTATTACAAGCAATGAAATTGAATTGGTAATCAAAAAACTTCCAAAGAACAAAATCCTGGACAGACGGCTTCACCGCTGAATTTTATTCAACATTTAGTGAATACCTAATGCCCATCCTCCTTAATGTTTTCCAAAAAGTTGAAGAAGAGGGAATACTCCCAAACTCATTCTATGTGGCCTGCATCACTCTAATAAAAAACCCAGGCAAAGACACCACAAAAAATTAAAATTACTCACCAAAATCCATGAGGAACATGGCAGCAAAATTATTTAACAAAATATTAGCAAACAGAATTCAAATATATATCAAAAAGATCATCCATCATGATCAAGTAGGATTTACTCCAGGAATGCAAGGATGGTAGAACATTCAAAAATCCATCAACATCATCCACTGCATTAAGAAAAAGTAGGACAAAAACTACATGATCATCTCCATAGATGCTGAAAAAGCATTTGAGAAAATTCAACATCCATTCATGATAAAACTCTCAACAAAATGGGAATAGAGGGCAAGTACATCAACATAATAAAGACCATATATGACAAACCCACAGCCAACATCATACTTAACAATGAGATGCTGAAAGCTTTTCCTTTAAGATCGGGAACAAGAAAAGGATGCCCACTCTCCCCACTTTTATTTATCATAGTCTGGAGGTCCTAGCGATGGCAATCAGACAAAACAAAGAAATAAAAGGCATCCAGATTGGTAAGGAAGAAGTCAAACTGTCCCTGTTTGTAGATGACATGATATTGTACATAAAAAACCCTAAAGAATCCACTCTCAAATTACTAGATGTAATATCTGAATTCAGCTAAGTTGTGGGATACAAAATTAATACACAGAAATCTGTTGCATTACTATACACTAAAGATGAGCTAGCAGAAAGAGAAATCACGGAAAGAATTCCGTCACAATTGCCTCAAAAAGAATAAAGTACCTAGGAATAAACCAAACCAAAGAAGTGAAAGACCTATACTCTGAAAACTACAAGACACTCATTAATTTAACATGACAAATTAAAGAAGATACCATTAAATGAAAACACATCCTGTACTCATGGATAGGAAGAATTAATATTGTCAAAATGACCATCCTGCCTAAAGCAATCTACAGATTCAATCCAATCCCTATCAAAATACCAGCAGCATTCTTCAACGAACTAGAGCAAATAGTTTTAAAATTTATATGGAACCACAAAAGACCCCGAATATCCAAAGCAATCCTAAGATGGAAAAGTAAAGCTGGGGGATTAGGCTCCCTGACTTCAAGCTCTACTACAAAGTCACAGTAATCAAGACAATTTGGTAGTGGCACAAGAACAGACCCGTAGATCCATGGAACAGACTAGAGAGCCCAGATATTAACCCAAGCATATATGGTCTATTAATATATAATAAAGGAGCCATGTATATACAATGGGGAAATGACAGCCTCTTCAACAACTGCTGTTGGCAAAACTGGACAGCTACATGCAAGAGAATGAAACTGGATTATTCTCTAACTCCATACATAAAAGTAAATGCAAAATGGATCAAAGACCTGAATGTAAGTCATGAAGCCATAACACTCTTAGAAGAGAACACAGGCAAAAATCTCTTGAATATAAACATGAGCAACATTTTCATGTACATATTTCCTTGGTCAAGGGAAACAAAATAAAAAATGAGCAAATGGGACTACATAAAGCTAAAAAGCTTCTGTACAACAAAGGACACCATCAGCAGAACCAAAAGGCATCCTACAGTATGGGAGAATATATTTGTAAACAGCATATCCAACAAGGGGTTAACATCCAAAATACATAAAGAATTCACATGCCTCAACACCCAAAAATCAAAAAATCTTATTAAAAAATGGGTGGAGGGTATTTACAAACACTTCTCCAAAGAAGAAATTCAGAAGGCCAGTGGGCACACGAGGAGATGCTCCACATCTCTAATTATGAGGGAAATGCAAATTAAAACCACAATGAGATATCACCTCTCACCACTTAGGATGGCCATCATCAAAAAGACTAGGAACAACAAATGCTGGTGAGGATGCAGAGAAATGGGAACCCTCCTACACTGCTGGTGGGAATGTGAACTAGTTCAACCATTGTGGAAAGCAATATGGAGTTTCCTCAAAAAACTAAAAATAGAAATACCATTTCACCAGGGAATTCCATTCCTAGGAATTTACCCAAGGAAAACAACTCCTCAGATTCAAAAAGACATACCCGTATGTTTATCACAGCACTATTTACAACAGCCAAGATATAGAAGCAACCTATGTGTCCATCAGTAGATGAATGGATAAAGAAGAAGTGGTACATATACAGAATGGAATACTATTCAGCCATAAGAAAGAAACAAATCCTACCATTTGCAACAACATAGATGGAGCTAGAGGGTATTAAGCTCTGTGAAATAAGTCAGGCAGAGAAAGAGAAATACCAAATGATTTCCCTCATTTGTGGAGTGTAAAAATGAAGCAAAACTGAAGGAACAAAATAGCAGCAGACTCACAGACTCCAAGAAGGGACTAGAGGTTACCAAAAGGGAGCGGTGGGGGAAGGTGGGTAGGAAGGGAGGGAGAGGGGTTTTGGGTATTATGATTAGTACACACGGTGTGTGGGGGGTTACATAGAAGATAGTGTAGCTCAGAGAAGACAAATAGGGACTCTGTGGCATCTTACTACACCGAGGGACATTGACCGCAATGGGGTATTGGGGGGGCTCAGTGATGAGGGTGAATGTAATAACCACATTGTTTTTGTTGTGAAACCTTCATAAGAGTGTATATCAATGATACCTTAATAAAAAATATGACGGAATTTTCAGGCTGAGAAAGATAAAAAAATGTAGTTTATTTGTTGTCATAAGTCAAACTACATAGAAATTATACCTTAAAGTTAATATGCTCTTCTTTCCTCTCTCAATCCATTTTCACCTCCTGACCCTACACTTTGATGAGGTAACCAATATTAATGAAGTGCTATACGCAAATTTATGAGGATAATATTTTTGAAATAATTCCCAGTGTGCTTCTCTTTTCAGTCATCTGTTTTTTCCATCATTACTGCCATTGGGAGGAAATGTTAAATGAAAGTCAGGAAAAAAACAAATAGGAAGTTCAAGAAGGTCATCAAGGCCTGGGAGAGAAGTATTCAATAACACCTATATTACCTGAAGGGGTTCCTTGAATAACAAATAATACAGAATGGTAAGGACAAGAGAGAGAAAAGATCACCCTGGTTTTTCCATGGAGTCAAGGTTGGCATGGCAGGGATTTCCAAGTGTCCCATGATCGTAAGGAAGGCTGTGGAAAAAAACTCGGACATAAACTCTAACCCTTCACCCCATTTGCCCCCTTTAAGAAGTTATTTGGTAGGACAAAGTCACCCCAGGAGGAGGCTTTGAGGTGAATATCTTGCTTGTGGCAAAGTGAGGTAGTAGACATACTTCTGAAGCCTCCCTGATATTGAGAAACTGTGGAAAGGATATGGAACTGGGTATCCAAAGGCATTACCAGTGCCACATGACTGCAATATTATCTAGGCATCACCAGTGTACAAAACAAATCTGTCTGGAAACAGCAGCAGCACAGACCTTGTGATTCATCGTTTTTGCAAATGATGACATTTTAATGCTCAGTAACAAAACAAAACCAATCAGATCACATCAGAAACCAGTGAAAACCTAGAAAAAATTGTGTACTTACAAGCGTCCCCTCCCCTATCACCACGAGAATTCATAAACATTTCTCAACACACAGATACTGGCACTGCAAGGAGGGCACATTCTTGGAAGCTTCAAAATGTACTCCAAAAAGTAACTGAAAAGAGCCAGTTCTTCGTGTTTGTGTGTGAACATGTGGAAAGTCACTTAAGTTCTGTGCACCTCAGTTGATAGGTACAGGCACGGGATGATAACAGTACCTACCTCATAAGGTTACTGTGAAGAATAAATGAGTTATATATTTAAAGCACTTATAATAGTGCCTACTGCATCGTAGGAGCTGAATAAGAGTCCTGTATTATTCAACCGGGGCAGACTAGGATCCCTTTATTTGACAGAATTAATTTTCTACCACCAAATCCTCTCTTTGGCTACACAGTAGAGAGTGTACTATAGGTTAGATGGGTTGCAGAAGCTAAAGTTCTTTGCAAATCTAAGTTGTAGATTCTTACTCTTTTATCTTAAAGAAAAATGGGATTTCTTTTCATATCTGTTGATACTCCCAATTCAGTGACAGACCAGGACTTGGCCAATACATTTGAATTCACACTATTGCTATCTTTCATGAGTTCATAAATTTTAATATTTTCTTTTGCCTTTGTTTTCAGATGATCAGGTTTAATAATTTTTTTATTTATCTT
>JAVSCE010019263.1:0-13015 GCA_032199065.1 Smutsia gigantea | reverse complement strand
GAAGAATAAATATTGTCAAAATGGCTATACTACCTAAAGCAATCTACAGATTCAGTGCAATCCCTATCAAACTACCAACAGCTTTCTACAATGAAGTGGAACAAATAATTCTAAAATTCATATGGAACCACAAAAGACCCGAATAGCCAAAGCAATCTGGAGAAGGAGGAATAAAACAGGGGGAATTACACTCCCTGACTTAAAGCTCTACTACAAAGCCACAGTAATCAAGAGAATTTGGTATTGGCACAAAAAAAGACCCACAGAGCAGTGGAAGAGAATAGAAAATCCAAGCATTAACCCAAACATATACAGTCAATTAATATTTGATAAAAGTGCTCATACAATGGAGATGATACTTCTTCAGCAGCTGGTGTTGGAAAACTGGACAGCTACATGTAAGAGCAGAATGAAATCACTACTGTTCAGCCCCATACACAAAGGTAAACTCAAGGTGGATCAAAGACTTGAATGTAAGTCATGAAACCATAAAACTCTTAGAAAAACATAGGCAAAAATCTCCTGGACATAAACATGAGCAACTTCTTCATGAACATATCTCTGGCAAGGGAAACAAAAGCAAAACCGAACAAGTGGGACTATATCAAGCTGAAAAGCTTCTGTACAGCAAAGGACACCATCAGTAGAACAAAAAGACATCCTACAGTATGGGAGAATATATTCATAAAAAACGTATCTGATAAAGGGTTGACATCCAAAATATATAAAGAACTCATGCACCTTAACAAACAGAAAGCAAATAATCCAATTAAGAAATGGGCAGAGGACATGAATAGACACTTCTCCAAAGAAGAAATTCAGATGGCCAACAGGCACATGAAAAGATGCTCCACATCGCTAATCATCAGAGAAATGCAGATTAAAACCACAATGAGATATCACCTCACACCAGTGAGGATGGCCAACATCCAAAACACAAACAACAACAAATGTTGGCGAGGATGTGGAGAAAAGGGAACCCTCCTACACTGCTGGTGGGACTGCAAATTAGTTCAACCATTGTGGAAAGCAGTATGAAAAAAAAAAAAAAAACTCAAAATAGAAATACCATTTGACCCAGGAATTCCACTCCTAGGAATTTACCCTAAGAATGCAGCAGCCCAATTTGAAAGACAGATGCACCCCTATGTTTATCACAGCACTATTTACAATAGCCAAGAAATGGAAGCAACCTAAGTGTCCATCAGTAGATGAATGGATAAAGAAGATGTGGTACATATACACAATGGAATATTATTCAGCCATAAGAAGAAAACAAATCCTACCATTTGCAACAACATGATGGAGCTAGAGGGTATTATGCTCAGTGAAATAAGCCAAGCCGAAAAAGACAAGTATCAAATGATTTCACTCATATGTGGAGTATAAGAACAAAGAAAACTGAAGGAACAAAACAGCAGCAGACTCACAGAACCCAAGAACGGACTAATAGTTACCAAAGGAAAGGGACTGGGGAAAATGGGTGGGAAGGGAGGGATAAGAGGGAAAAAGGGGCATTACGATTAGCAGATGTAATGTTGGGGGGGCACGGGGAGGGCAGTACAACTCAGAGAAGACAAGCAGTGATTCTATAGCATCTCACTACGCTGATGGACAGTGACTGTAATGGGGTTGGTGGGGGGGACCTGATGAAGGGGTAGTTTAATAATCGTAATATTGCACATGTAATTGTAAATTAATGATAAAATAAATTATATTAAAAAAAAATTTAGGGGTTACCCCGTGAATTACACCAGGTATCCTCAATTTATTAAAGTCTAAAGTTGATTATATTTACCCTTTTCCCAAACAGGGACTAAGAACACTTAAATTCCTCTTGAAACCACATGCTCCTTTTAAAGGTGGCCTCTAGTCTACTCTCGTCTACTCAGCTCTAACCTACTGCTGCCAGTCAGAAATGCAGGCTCAGAATGAGCTACTTTAAATGTTGACTTTAAGTGTTGGCCAAAGATGTATGAACAAAACAAAACCATGTTAACAGTTCATCAGCTGTAAGCCTGCCAGGGCCTAAGAAAGAAGAAATTGCATCATAACTTTGTAAGGCAGAAAAATAGATATGAGCGGGGTAGAGAGAGAATAAGACCAGTAAAACCCACTAAAAGGGACTCAAAGCGTTAACCAGTTAAAACTAGAGAGCCAGAAAAGACTCACAGTTAATGAGTTAATCAGTTGAAGCTCCAAAGGCTGGGAGGGAGCAACTTGGAATATCCAAATAGTCCCCAGATAAAAATATCCCAGTACAGCCCATGTCTTCATTGTGTCAGTTAGATCATGCCATTGTAAGATTTACTTTAACCTGCTAAAAGGCCCAGCTTATTCTTTAACCATAACCTATATGTTGTTTTTTCCTCCTCCTCCAGCCCCTAATGAAGTAATTTGCAACCTGGGCAGGAGACAAGCATCATAATTAATTTTCCAAACAAGCTCAGAGATAAACAGCATAGATTCCATCTTAAAGCTAAGATTGCATTTTAAAACCCAGGAAGTTAAGAAGCAAGATTCTTAACATATTCTTAGCAAACAGACAATAACTCAGCCCACCTTGGGGGCAGGACAGGCAGTCTTGCTTGATATGTTCCCAGAGGGAAGTTGCTGTCCTGGGGAGGAACTGGATCAGTAAATTTCTTGTGTTAAATTAATCTTGCAAAATTACCTGGAGGACTGATAATAGAAGAGAAAAGATGTAATGTTTCTCATGAAAGATAAACATCTTGAGACCACTTAACAAGTCTATACCCCACCATCCCTTTGTCACATTCCTGAAAAATCCTTAAAAGGGGGAGCCCCCAATCTTTCAGTGCACCTCTTCTCTGAGGTAGCCCACACTCCCCTTTCTCCTAGTGTGCACCTTTTTGCCTTAAATAAAACTTCTCAACCTTTCAGGGCACCTTTCCTCTCTGAGGACGCCCTCACTCTTTTAAGTGCGTAACCTTAAATAAAACTTGTACTCTGCTTCTCTGCTGTGTCTCTGCCACTCAATTCTTTGTTGCAGTGGGGACAAGAACTGAGGAAAATAAATGCCTCCCTAACAACTTTATTCAGTAGTGGTTGCAACCATTTTAACACCGAGGGCCTAACTGTAGATGCCTGTCACAGATGCCATGTTTTTTTTCTGCTAGGTAAGAGAAGCAAAAACTTATAGTAGCCTCTTTTGCCACTCCAAAAATTATAGCATATAACCCTAATTTATTAATGAAGTTAATTATTTTTAACCTAATCCCGAACAAGGATATAAAAACCACTTCAATTCTGATAGCTTATGGAAGAGTCCATGCCCCTTCTAAAGTGGCAACTTGCACTTCACAACTGACAACCAGAAACATAGGCCTAGTCCTTGATGTTTAATCTCCTTGAGGTTTTTGGCCCTGTGATGGTTAATTTTACATGTCAACACAACTGAACATAAAAGTTGTGCAGAGAGCTGGTAAAACACTCTCTCTGGGTATGTCTGTGAGGGTGTTTCAAGAACAGATCAGCATTTGATTTGGTAAACTGAGTAAAACAGATGGCCCTCCCCAGTGCGGACAGGCTTCATCATAAACCTTGAGAGCCCAAATAGAACAGACAAAGAAGGGTGAATTCACTCTCTCTTTGCTTGATCTGAGACATGTATCTTTTCTTGGCCTTGGATGTTGGTGTTCCTGGTTTTCAGGATTTCTAGCCCAGATCTGGACTTGGATCTGGACTTACACCATCAGCTCCTGGTTCTCAAGCCTTGGGTTTCAGACTGAATTATATCACTGGCTTTCCTTGGTCTCCAGCTTGCATGTAGAAGATCATGAGACTTCTTGGCCTCCTTAACCACATAAGCCAATTCCTATAATAAATCTCATATAGCTCTCTGCATATATGGTTGATCCTTAAACAACATGGCTTTGAACTGCATGGGTCCACTTACATGCAGATTTTTTCAATAAATATGTTAAAAATTTTTTATGACATTGGTGATGGTTTGAAAAAAACATTTTCTCTCACTTTATTTTAAGACTACAGTACATAATACATATACAAATGTGTTAATTGACTTATTGATAAGGCTTCTGGTCAATAAATAGTGAAGTTTTGGGGGAGTCAAAAGTTATACATAGACACCATCAGTAGCACAAAAAGACTTCCTACAGTATGGGAGAATATATTCATAAATGACGTATCCGATAAGGGGTTGACATCCAAAATATATAAAGAACTCATGCACCTCAACAAAGAGCAAATAATCCAATTAAGAAATGGGCAGAGGACATGAATAGACACTTCCCCAAAGAAGAAATTCAGATGGCCAACAGGCACATGAAAAGATGTTCCACATCACTAATCATCAGAGAAATGCAGATTAAAACCACAATGAAATACCACCTCACACCAGTGAAGACAGCCAACATCCAAAACACAAACAACAACAAATGTTGGCGAGGATGTGGAGAAAAGGGAACCCTCCTACACTGCTGGTGGGACTGCAAATTAGTTCAACCATTGTGGAAAGCAGTATGGAGGTTCCTCAAAAAACTCAAAATAGAAATACCATTTGACCCAGGAATTCCACTCCTAGGAATTTACCCTAAGAATGCAGCAGCCCAGTTTGAAAAGGATAGATGCACCCCTATGTTTATTGCAGCACTATTTACAATAGCCAAGAAATGGAAGCAACCTAAGTGTCCATCAGTAGATGAATGGATAAAGAAGATGTGGTACATATACACAATGGAATATTATTCAGCCATAAGAAGAAAACAAATCCTACCATTTGCAACAACATGGATGGAGCTAGAGGGTATTATGCTCAGTGAAATGAGCCAAGCTGAAAAAGACAAGTACCAAATGATTTCACTGATATGTAGAGTATAAGAACTGAGGAAAAAACTGAAGGAACAAAACAGCAGGAGACTCACAGAACCCAAGAACGGACTAATAGTTACCAAAGGGAAAGGGACTGGGAGGATGGGCGGGAAGGGAGGGGCAAGGGGGAAAAAGGGGCATTACGATTAGCAGATGTAATGTTAGGGGGGCACAGGGAGGGCTGTGCAACCCAGAGAAGACAAGTAGTGATTCTATAGCATCTCACTATGCTGATGGACAGTGACTGTGATGGGGTTGGGGGGGGGGGGCTGATGAAGGGGAAAGTGTAATCACCATAATATTACTCATTTGATTGTAGATTGGTGATATCAAAATAAACTTAAAAAAATGTTATACATAGATTTTCAACTGAACGGAGGTTGGTGCCCCTAAGCCCCTCATTGTTCAATGGCCAATTATATATCCTATTGGTTCTGTTTCTCTAGAGAACCCCAACTAATGCAGGCCCCTATGGTTGTCATCTGCATTAATCCTTTGTTTTGTTTTAACTGCTTGATATGAGTAGTGCCTCCAAATGTTTGAGAGAACTAATTCTCTGTAGAGGACCCCACCTTCATTCAAGGCCTCTAAGAACTTCTCATGAAATTAATTAATATATCGATCAGATTCACTCAGATTTACCATCATATTTATCAGTTTCTTGTTCTTCATTCCTTCTTCTATTTCAAACTTCTATCTGGATTTACTCTCTTCTGCCTGAAGTACATCCTTGTAATGCTCTTTGGCAGGGGGTTTTCAAATTGCAGACTCAGCTTTTGCTTTATTTTAGTCCTTATTGTAGAAAGAAATTTTCTGAGTATAGAATTATAGATTGTATAGTAGTTTTCTTTCGGCTTATTAAAGTAACTTTCTCCTGCTTCTGTATTTATTGCTAATAAGTCAGCTGCCCATCTAATTGTTGGCCCTTGCTCTCTGGCTACTTTTAAGATCTTTAGTCTTTTGTGCTCTGTAGATTCATAATGCTCTGTGTAGGCAAGAAATGTGTTTATTTTCCTGCTTTATTTATCAATGTTTTTGAACCTGTGGATTAGTTACTTTCTGGAACATATACATAACATCTGGAACATACAGATTTGCATTTTTTAATATGCACAAAACAACTCTTTAAGAGCTCTTTAAAGAAGGATTACAGTAGGAAGGGGAAGTAGATGCCTGGGAGTCTGGGGTGTGATGAAGACTTTTCACGCTGTACCCTTATACACCTTTGACATTTTGAACTACGTTAGTGAATTGTCTATTCAAAAATAAATTTAAATAAAATACCTATTTTAAGCACTAAATTTGTAGTGATTTGTTCTACAGCATGTAAAGTCAGTACAAGTTATTTTCAGTTTTTAACTAGTATAGGCTGCTACGAGCATCATATGCAAAAGGATATGTTTTCATTTATCTTTGGTGAATACCTAGGAGTGGGATGACTAGATCACATGGTAAGTGTATGTTTAATTCTTTAGAAAACTGCTAAACTGTTTTCCAAAGGGGCTACATTGTTTTATATTCTCATCAGAATTATATGAGAGTCCAGTTGTTCTAAATTGTTACCAACACTTGGTATGGTCAGCCTTGTTAATTTTATCCATTCTAGCAAGTGTGTAGTGGTATCTTTATTGTAGTGGTATATCAGAGAACATATTCTGCATGATTTCAACCTTTGAAATGTGTTGAGATTATCTTTATAGCTGAGGAAATGTCAATTTTGGTTAATGTTTCAGTGTACTTGAAAGGTATATATATATTCTGCAGTTGTTGGATACAGTATTCTATATATGTCCATTAGGTCAATTTTTAAATTTTATAATTCAAATCTTTATATCATAGCTGATTTGTCTGTCAATTGCTCTATTGCTTACCAGGTAATGTGAGTTAAAATATCACTGATTCACCTGTTACTTTTTTCAGTTCTACAATTTTTGCTATATTGAAACCACTGATATGGTCTCTGCTGCTATAGTTGTGTCTTTTAGAGAATGTCATATAAATAGAATAATGCCTGTGTAACCTTTTGAGACTGACTTCTTTCATTCAGCACAACGCCTGCAAGATTTATACAAGCTGTTATGTATATTAGTTCATGCCTTTTTATTGCTCTGTTGTATGTGTAATGTATATCCATTATATGGATAAACCAAGTTTGCTTATGCATGCACTTATTTAAGGACATTTGGGTTGTTTCTTGTATGGTGGTTATAGAGTTGGTATAAACATTCATGTACATATTTTTGTGTGACCATAATTTTTTTTTCTCTTGGATAAATACCGAGAAGGATTGCTGGGCCACATTATATGTTTATAAGAAGTTAACAAACTTTTCCAGAGTAACTGCATAATTTGCATACCTAACTTTTCACATTTTACTTAGAATCTGTTATCTCTTAAAGTGGAATGTAGAAATCCTACCACTATAAGTCTCTTTATCCCCTTTGTTTTATGGTATAATTGTCACATATATATAACATCTACATTAATTAAGAGCCCTGTTCAGTAATGTTATAATTTTTGCTTTCAACTATCAAATATATTTTAAAGACCTAAAGAGAGAGTAGTAAGTTATATTTACTCAGAAATTTATGATTTCTTTTGCTTATTTTTTATTAAGATGTCCCAGTTTCCTTCAGGTATCATCTCTCTTTTGTCTGAAGAAGTTTCCTTCAGTAATTTTTTTAGAATAAATCTAATGCCAACAAATTCTCTTAGTTTTCCTTCATCTGAAAATGTCTTTATTTCATCTTGATTCCTAAATAATATTTTAACTGGATATAGAATTTTAGGTAGATACATTTTTTTTCTTTCTGCACTTTAAAAAATGCTGTGACATGGGTCTCCATGGTTTCTGCTAAGAAATTTGCAGTCATTTAAGCCATTATTCCTCTAAAATAATGTGGTGTTTTTCTTTGCCTACTTTCAACCTTTTTTGTCTTTAGTTTTCAGCAGTTTGATTATGGTGTGTTTGGGTGTGAATTTCTTTGGGATTATCCTATTTGGGATTCATTAGACTTCTTGAATCTGTAGGTATCTGTCTTTTGCCAAATGTCAGGAGTTTTTAGCCTAGGGGAACCCTTTTGTTTATTGTGATAAAATATACATAACATTAAATTAACTATTTTTACATTTTTAAGTGTACAATTCAGTGGCATCTACTATGTATACAGTGTTGTACAACCATCACTTCTATTTCTAGAATGTTTTCTTCATCACAAATAGAAACTCTGTACCCAGTAAGTATAACTCCCTACTTCCCCATTAGACCTCAGTAACTTATTTGTATATTCTAGATATCTCATGTAAGTGGAATCATATCAGATTTGTCTATATTATTTCACTTAGCATGATATTTCAAGGTTCTTGAAAACAAGGTTCATGTTGCAGCATATATCAGAACTTTATTTTTGTTTATGACTAAATAGTATTCCTTTACATTTACATACCATCTTTTATTTATCCATTTATCTGTTGATGGACACTAGGTTATTTCCACCTTTTAGCTATCATGAATAATGCTGCTGTGAACTTTTGTGTACAAGCATCTGTTTCAATCCTTATTTTCTGTTCTTTTGGGTATACACTTAGGAGTGGAATTGCTGGGTCATATTGTAATTCTATATTTAACATTTTGAGAAGCTGCCAAACTTTTCCACAGTGGATGTACCATTTCTATTCCCACCAGCAATGCAGGAGAGTTCCATTTCTCCACGTCCTCACCAAAACATGTCAATTTCAGGAGGTTTGTAACTAGCCATCTTAGGCAATGGTATCAACAATTACTTCTTTATCTCTGTTTGAGACTCTGATAATACAAGCAGTAAACGTTTGGTTATTGTTTTACAAGTTTCCTTAGGCTCTGGACTTTTTAAGAAATATTTTTCTTTCTCTTTTCAGCCAGATCTATCTGCTAATTAATTGACTATTGCCATCTCAATTTTGCTATTTAAGCCCATCCAGTGAGATTTTTTAAAATTTAGTTATTGTATTGTTTTAATTGTAAACTTTTCATTTGGTTCTTCTTTATATCTTCCACTTCTTTGCTGAAACTTTATATCTTTCCATTTATATTAACAGTGTTTGCACTTACTTCCTGGAATACTTCTACAGTATCTTCTTTAGTGCTTTGTCAGATAACTCAAACATATTTGTCAAATCAGCATTTGTATATGTTGACTGTCTTTTTTGTGTGTGAATTCAGATCTGTCTGGTTCTTCAAATGCTGAGTAATTCTGGATTGTATATTGGATGTTTTGAATACTATGTTATGAAATTCTGGGTTCTGTTTAAATTCTATGGAGAATATTGATATTTTCATTTTAGCAGGCAAATTAACCTGGTTGGGTTAAGACTGCAAGTTCCAACCAACAGTCTGTGGGTTGTGCTTTCAATATCAGTTCCATTTTCAAATTCTTCACTGTTTTATTCAAGTCTCTCATACATCTATATACTGCTCAGTGGCCAGTCTAAGTGCTGGGCACTGGTCTCTCTTTTAGATCAGTTCTCAGTCTTTAGTATGTTGTTTATGATAGTAGCACATGCACATTCCTCAGATGTGATACCAGGAGTTCACAGACAATTTTATCAGATAATTGTCAAAAGCTTCACCTTCTAAGTAGTCTCCTCAGTACTTATCAGTTCCTTGGGGCTCCCTTTTGATCCTCCATCTGTACTGCTGGGACTTTATTTACTTCATTCTTTCTCACACTTACCATAACTGTTCCCATGTCCAGGGCTGAGAGGGGAAGGTCAGTAAGAATTAGAAAACAGTGCAGATCACCTCACTGAGATCATTAACTCCTCTGTTTTTGCTGCCTATGGGGTCCTGTAACTTCCAGGAGACTCCTGTTCTGCTCTTTGAGCCCGAAGTGGAAAGCATCTCCAAACCTCTTTCTAGTCACACCAATGCCCTCATTTAAGGCTGCCTAAATCCAGGCTGAGGGATACTGGATGGGGGAAACCATTTTTTACTCACCACCAATGAGGTGATACTTCAGATTCTGTCCTCCTTCTTCCATCCATGACTATTTGCCTTCAGAGTCCCCAAAAGCTGTAACCTGCATTCCATCCAAGTTCTACAGCTGCATTTAGGGTGACAACTAGTGTGACATGTGCCTACTCATCTTCCCCAGAATGGGAATCCTTATAATAATTTTGTAATTAAAAAAAACTATAGTAGAGTGTTTGCTCATAAAACAATAACAACAGCAACAAAATCGGACACGTGATTTCCCACTGGCATTTAATCTCAGGAGTTTCAGGTAGAAGCTAACTTTAATGTTTCACCAAACAAGAGCAAGTTAAGGATGCCTGCTGTGTCAGTCAAGATCCATAGTTACTGATCACAGAAAAGCTACTCTGGCTGATTTAAGGTGAAAAATAGCTTCCTAAACAAGTATTATAAGAAGACAAAACTCAGAAATGAAAGTGGGGGCATTACTACCAACCTGAAATAAAAAAGGTTGTAAGAGACCACGATGAACAACTGTATGCCAAAAAAGTAAATAATGTATATAACAAGCAAACACACATATTACTAATGCTGAATCCAGAGGAAATAAAAAATCAGAACAGCTATAACAAGTAAAGAGATTGAATCAGTAATAAAAGGGCCCCTCAAAGAGAAAATTCAGGGGCCAAATGGCTTCCTGGTGAATTCTACCACATATTTAAAGAATTAACATCAGTCCTTCTCGAACTCTTCAGAAAACAGAAGAGAATGGAATACTTTCTAACTCATTTTGTCAGGCCAGCATTACCTGGAATCCAAAGTTATATAAAGACATCACAAGATAACTACAGACTAATATAGTTGGCAAAAATTCTCAGCAAAATATGAAGCCAAATCGAACAACATACTAAGATCAAACACTTTGATCAAATGGAAATTATCATGGGAATAATGGGTGGTTCAACATAGGAAAATTAATCGTAATATATCACACTAATGAAGACACTACATCATCTCAACTTATGCAAGAGAGACATTTGACAAAATGCAACACCCTTTCCTGATAAAAACACAGACAATTAGGACTAGGAGGGCACTTCCTCAACATGATAAAGGATAGTTACAAAATACCCACAGTAAAAATCATACTCAATAGTGAAAGACTGAAAGCTTTTCTCCTAAGATCAGGAACAAAGCAAGAAGGACTGCTTTCGAACTTCCGGGAAGACGGCGGTGTGAGCAGGGCGGCAGAAATCTCCTCCCAACACTATATTTATCTACGAAAACACAGAAAATACATCTATTCCTAAAAGAGAGACGAGAATACACAGGAAAGCGCACAGCGTGCAGCTACACCCGAGAGGACTCAGCACCCCAAGAGGTGGGTAAGATACAGAGCCACGACCCGGCGGGACGCGAGCACTCCCCCACCTCAGCGCATCGGCGGGAGGAGAGGATTCAGAGCCGGGAGGGAGTGGAAGTACACCCCGCAAACTAGCCAGCCCCGGTGATCTGCGCGGGGAGCACTGACCCACATTGCGCAGTGCAGCGGAGATTGGAGAGACAGAGGGGCAGGATCTGAGTGGGGAACGCGCCAGGGTGCTTGCAGCCGGCTCCCGGGAAGGGAAAAAAAAAAAGCGCGCGCTTTCTTCAGCGGTCTTAAAGAGACAGGAGCCCAGCGGAGGAGCCGGATCGCCCCAGCACACTCAGCCCAGCAGGCTGGGAGTCCTGGGGAGTTTCAGACGCCTTAGCTGGCGACTGAGGAAGCGTAGCCATACTTAACACTTCTCACTGAGATCAACAGCCTCCTATTCGTTCCCACCCCTGCCAGAGCGATAAAGGGCCCTGCGGAGCGGCACAGTCACAGCTGTGGAATAGTGGGGCAATAGCGCCACCTAGAGCATTCCCACAGAATCTACGTCCGGTGGGCATTTTTGTTTTGTTTTGTTTTGTTTTTTGTTTGGTTTCTGTTTTTTCTTTTCTTTCTTTTTTCTTTTTTTTCTTTCCTTCTTTCTTTCTTCTTTTTTTTATTTTCTTTTTCTTCTCTTTTTAAAGTCTTAAAGAGCCCAGCTGACATACATGGCAACTATCAGTGACCAATTCTATAGCCATGAAAAGACAGAGGAATATGGTTCAGACCAAAATCAACCAGACAACCCCAGAGAGGGAGTCTGAAGGGATGGAAATGCACAGCCTCCCTGAAAAAGAATTCAGAATAAAAGTCATAACCATGCTGATGGACCTACAGAGAAATGTGCAAGAGCTGAGGGAGGAAGTGAGGGAACTGAGGAAAGACAATACAGAAATCAGACAAGCGATCGACGGGCTTAACAGCAGAATGGATGAGATGCGAGAGACTGTTAATGGAATAGAAAACAGAGAACAGGAGTACAGAGCAGCTGAGGCAGAGAGAGATAAAAAGGATTTCTAGGAATGAAAGAATATTAAGAGAACTGTGTGACCAATCCAAACGGAACAATATTCGCATTATAGGAGTACCAGAGGAAGAAGAGAAAAAGGGATAGAAAGTGTCTTTGAAGAAATAATTGCTGAAAACTTTCCCTCGCTGGGGAAGGAAGTAGTCTCGCAGTCCACCGAAGCTCATAGATCTCCCAACACAAGGGACCCAAGGAAGACAACACCAAGACACATAATTAAGATGGCAAAGATCAAAGATAAAGACAGGGTATTAAAGGCAGCTAGAGAGAGAAAAAAGATCACCTACAAAGGAAAACCATCAGACTATCATCAGACTTCTCAACAGAAACCTTACAGGCCAGAAGAGAATGGCATGATATATTTAACGTTATGAAACAGAAGGGCCTCGAACCAAGAATATTGTACCCAGCACGATTATCAATTAAATATGATGGAGGGATTAAACAATTTCCAGATAAACGAAAGTTAAGAGAATTTGCATCTCATAAACCACCACTACAGGATATCTTAAATGGACTGCTCTAGATGGAAGCACACCTAAGGCTAAAAAGATGTCACCAGAGGAAAAAAAAATCATAGCAAAGAAAGCAGACCATCCAAATACCAACTAAAAGGCAAAGAATAAAACACCTATTATAGAAAGAATGGAGGAGGAGGAATAAGAAAGGAGAGAAAGAAAGAAACATCAGACTATGTTTACAATAACTTAACAAGAAAGTTAAGTTAGATTGTTAGATAGTAAAGAAGCAACCCTTGAAACTTTGGTAACCA
>JAVSCE010019262.1:0-80003 GCA_032199065.1 Smutsia gigantea | reverse complement strand
TAGCCTTTGAATTTGGAACCCTATCTCCTCAACTTAACAAGACTGCTTAGTTCTCTTTGGAGTCCCCCTCTCTCAATGGCACACTGGAAATGGTCTTTAGTATGAAATAAAGCCTTTTATTCCTAAAAGACTATCAGTCTATGCAAATAGATCTCAGTTCTCACATTCATATAATTTGATAATATTTTATCTCCTTTTGTATGTAGCTTGATAAATCAGGGATAAATTCAGATTTTTCAGGTATATAAGCTTGTCAGCTTTTGCTGCTGAGAATGTAAACTCTTCTGGAAAATGGAAATTCCCATGCAACTTATTAGAAGCCTGGTCCTAATGGCCACCATCTCAGCTTTGAACAGGTATGAGATAGTCAAGTTCTAAAAGGTTGAGATTCTGTATCTGTCTCAGAGCTCCCAGTCTTTTATGAAGGGATCATTACGTCTCCCATATTAATGGGATATGAATACAAATATGGTAGATTTTTCATTCAGGGAAGATGGAACTAAATAGGGGCAAGATAATTTATTCAGGACAAGTCAAACCATTCTCATGGCATTCATAGTAAGCAGGTTTCTTCAAATAAAATAAATGTCTTTGAGAGTGTCATCTTTTCTTCTCTAAAATTACAAGTTTCCCCAGAATGAAAGTGGCATTGGAATCTAAAAGATCACCATTTTTGCATGGACTAAGACATAGCTACAATTGTTTACTCTAGGAAAATGGTGCCATTGTTGGCAAAGAGCAGTAATCCAAGTATGACAGTTTTAAAAGAAGAGAGATAACTACATATTGTACAAGTGATGTGACATGGGAAATAATCAGGTGTGGTAGAGCCTCCAACTTTTCCAAGTACTTTCTCAGGTGTGGGGCTATTGTATGATAGGGTTTGTTTGGTCAGTCTTCTGAGATGCATGTCCTTAGTTTTAGTGTAAGCATTTTGCATTTTTGACAGCCCAGAGAATGTATTGTTTCCTTTTTATTACTGTCTGGATCACCAATAGAAAAAGGTATAGTAACAGCACTAGGTATAAGCCCATAGTTTTCTGTATTTTTTTAAACATTGGATAATTTTGAATATTCACATGGTTCAAAAATTAAAACACTACAAAGAGGTGTGTACTGAAAATTATTCCTTGTTTCCCAACCCCATTCACTTTCACCCTTCCCTTTTCTTCCATCTTACTCGTTTCTTGGGTTATCTTTACAGTGTTTTTTAAAAATGCAAACACAAATAAATATATGTATTTTTATTCCCCTCTTTTTAATAGAAATGTTAACATACTATGTCAAGTGTTCTGATTTTTGCTTTTCCTTAAGCGTACTAATAATAACTTTTAGATCTTTTCACCTGAACATTGACATAGTCTTGAGTAGTATTTTTTTATATGAATGTATCATAGTTTATTTCACCAGTCTGTTCTTGAATATTGGGTTGCTTCCTATCATTTGTTATTATAACAGTGTTGCAGTGAAGAACCTTACACATCCTTTATTGTGTATGTATATTCCTTTAGCAACAGGATTAATTCCCTGGAGTGTTTACTAAGTCAAATGGTAAATGCATTTGTAATTTTGAAAATATTATCAGAGTTCTTTCAGGACAGATTATATATTTTCTTACTCCTAAATAATAGAATGACTTGCCCATAGCTTTGCCACCAGAGTGTGTTGTCAGATAGATGAGAAATTATATTCTAGTGCAGTTTCAATTTACATTTTTCTTTTCATAAATCAGGTTAAACAATTTAATATTTATAATAAATTTTGTATTTATTTTTATGTGAATTCTCTTTTGTTTCTTTTTTATTTGTTTTTTTATAAATTTGCTTACTTTTTCTCTTTTATATCTCAAAAATATTTGTACAGAGAGATTGGCTCTTGTGCAAAAAGTTGCTAATCTTATTTCCCAGCCTGGCATTTGTTTCAGGTTTTATTTATGGTATATATTTGCCAGTCAGGAGATTGTTTCCCTTTAATTCAGTTATTCTTTTATGGCTTCTGACTACTGAGTCCTAGAAAGGCTTGTCCAAGTCAAGGTTATATAGGAATTCTCCTATGTACTTTTATTTTTATATTTTACATTTATAATTTGACTCACTTGGAATTTACTGTGGTGTTTAGTTGGAGGTATTGATCTAATTTTATTTTTTTCTATATGGCTCCCAATTACCAAACATGATGTATTAAAAATTCCAACTTTTTTTGCTTTATGACATATTAAACCTAAGTGTGAATTTAGTGCTATTTCTGTTCTTTCAACAGAGAAGTAGTGGGAAGGAGTAAGAGATTGCTATTGCTATACCTGAAGCTAAGATAGATGTATCACGTGTTAAGGAAAATAGGAGTACATTTTTAGGACATGGCCTTACTGAACAAGATAAAGAGTTAGACTTGTAGAGTTTGGGGAAATATGATGGACACAGATTGGTTAATTTTCAGAAATGAGAAATTTTAAGGACTGGCCTATGTTTATCATGGGGCTTAGGGACTGACGGATCTTCCGAGTGGGAATACTGAATGAGAGCTGTGATTGATTGATTGTTTGGTTAATTGGTTGCACTTGTTTAAAACCACTTTTGTGGTCACTTACTTACGGCTCATACTATGGGCAAGAAGGAGTCAAACTTCGAATGTAGGAACTCTTCTCTGTTCAATTTTCTACCCACTCTACATGTCATGTGCTAATTCCAACAAGGCACAAGGCCTATCATTTTATATAAGCAGAAGTCTCATATGTCTATTTGTGAACATTTCATGAAGGAGATTCCATACTCAGATGAGCCATGGTAGAACTGTGATATTACATATAACAAGGATTATACAAATCTACAAATGAGTCATGGAAATATCTCTTGCTGCCAACTGGTGCTCTAGTCTTCATACATCAATATGTACATACCCCACCTGAAGAGGTATATTCAATCATTAAAATATTTTAATGAAATCAATACTTCTTACTTGACAAAAAGATCAACCTATATGTCAAAAGAAGTATCTCTAAAGGGGCATAGAGTTGTCTGTGTCTTGTCAGTTTTTCAGCATTGTAGTCCTGACAGACTGAACAGGGAGTCTGACACTGAACAACACGAGAACCTTCAAAGTAATCCTGCTATTGGTATTTCAGGTTTTTGAAATTATTCATAACTCATCCATCTGGGTCTCATCTTGATAAATTTTATTGCCATAATTTCTTCTTCTTTTTCTCCATGTACGTTTATACTTAAAAATTCTTTAAATTTCATTTTATCCTTTACTGTCATTTTAATGGGGTTTAATTGGGAATGAAGATAAACACACATACTCAGACACCTTCTTCAACTAGAAACCTTCCCATAGTATTGTATATATTATTTTATTCATCTATACCCTGAGAGAATACCCATGACTTATTAATTTTTGAATAGTCAGAGCACTTGCCTATGACAAACCATCATAGGTTCTAACTAGATCATTATTATTTTAAGTAATTTGTGTATTGCAAAATATAGACACAACTGAGAGAAGGCAATCTTTAAAGGCTGCATTAATAATTTTCCATCGTACTATGTTGTGCTCTAAAAGAGTTGTTTGGATCTGACAGGAGTTGCCAGTTTTTCTATTCAGTTCTCATTATCCATTTTAATCCACTTGCTTTCAGTATAAACAACTTGCTTACATTTGAAATAAGATTAAATCTTACCCAGAAAAAAAAGCAGAACATGGCAACAGAGCAAATTGCATGTCAAGGAAAATAAATCTCATTCCACGATATGTGACACATTATATAATAAATCACCAGCACCCTCACTGCCTGTTTTCCAGAAAAAAATAGTAAACATTCCATTCTAGTCATTCTTTTCTACTCACAAATGTTGTTCCTGAGCCATTTAGCTTTATCTGTCCTCAAAATCACTGGACTGATGCACTTTCTATACAGAAGTTCTACATCAATCTATTGCAATGGGCTGTAGATTGGTCTCAGTTCAGCATAGAAAACTAGAGAACGAAACTGATCATAAATATGGCCATCTTATATATATTTATGATAACACATTGATTCATAGGAGGGAGTCCATTTGACTTTGACATCAAAAGAGCTGACCATATTTTGATTTTACCACTCAATTCAAAAATGTTACTATGAGAGATGGTCTGAAGAGTGAATATACCAGCAGTCAGAAAAATAAAGAAATCCTAACTCATGACAAACCTTTAAAATCAACACTCCATCCATCCCCCTGTCCTTCTTTTCTTTCTTGTTACCTTCCCTCACTCCTTTAAAGGGGTAATATTTAATATGTAGTAAAAAAAAAGTACAAAGGTGCACAGTAAAAGTTATGTCTATGCTCCTCACCAACCTCTTCCTCCTCTTTCCATAGGCAACTACTGGGCCACAGCCATTTATTGTGAATCATTCCATGTATGTGCATATATACCAGTGTATATATGCAGATTTAAAATTTTTAATTTTTCTCAAATGTTCTAATATCATATGTCTTTTTAACCTTTCTTTTCACTTAATGTACATAGGAGAGTCCATATTTAGGAATATTCACACTATGTAACAGCTGTGAAAGCCACTGTATGGTTATTTCAACATTTAGCATATACTCTGTTGCTGAAAGTTTACATGATTTTCACTTTATATTACTACACACAGTGTGGTAATATATATCCTAGTGCATAATTCTTTGTACATAAGAAATATGTGTAGAATAAATTCACTGTGTGTACCAGATGGTACCTAAAATATGATACTTACTATTTTTATAGAAATTTCCAGTCCGTAAGTTGATGGTACCACTGGGAATGTATGGATATGCTGGTGTCTCCCCACTTCATGTGTTATCAAATTTTTAAATATTTTCCAACCTGATTGAAAACTGGAATCTCATTTAGTTTTATTTTGCATTTCTCTTATCACAAATGAGGTTCAACATCTTTTCATGCATTGTACAAATTTTACTTTCTATGATTTGTATTTTCATTTTCTTTGCCCATTTTTGTATTGGGTGGTTGACTTATACATGTTTAGTATATTAATGGCATTAAATCTTGTCCCCTTTTGTGTTGCTAATGTTTTTTCCTAGTATCATTTAAACTTCTTTATATGAGGTTTTTTATTTTTTGAGAGTTAAAAATCCATCTTACTTTAATTGCTTCTGGTTTTTGTTTGATGCTGGGAGAGAAAGAGAGAGATTAATGGAGGATTCAGTGTTCTTCATATTTTCTTTCAGGACCCTCATCTACCTTATTGAACATTCAACGAAATCCTGGCCTAGGATATATTTTGGTGTAAAGAGTAACATATGACTCCAACTGTCCCAATGTCTATAATTTACTTTGAAAATTCCTTAGCATTTATACTGTGGTAATATGGGTATTCTTAAGTTGAGCTATAAGGCAGGTCAGCTAGGTTATATCAAAAGGCCGGCACTCCCCAGAAGCCACTACAAGCTCTTAAGCTGTACCCTTCTCCATTAAGTATGCCTTTCTAATCAGCATACTGAATGTCAGAAATTTGTTTTCTTTTCTAAAAAAGGTTTTTCTATTGAAAATTATTACTTGTTCACTAACTTGATGAAGATTAAAAATGGAATCCCATTGTTGAAATTAAAAGTATTTAGCACATATGAGTATTAATATCTTTAAATTTTTTAGAGACACTCTAACCATGCATGAACAGGGTTTAAGAATAAACTGAGGTCCTACTCTGCACTTTTAGAGGTAGAGCTTGAATCTTGTATCTAAATAGCTTTGAATCTAGTTATTGATTTCAAAAGTTGGTTGCGTGATGCTGATTATCCTTTCTTGGGAATGTTGTCAGCTTTCCCTCATGTGAGTCTTTTATGCAATGTAGTAGAGGACCTCAGACATTTGTTTAATATGTGGGGTGTGTGTGTATGTATGTTTAGAGGCTTGTTTTCTTTCTAACTCCTCAAAGGTTTTCAGTGGCTACTAATATATGCCCAAACCAAGCTGTACACACCCCGGTTACTTAGGTCAGTGCAACAATCCAGTTAATTTCTGATAGCCATTCTCATGTTATACCTTCATCTCTTAACTAATCCATAGTTCCTCATTGATTTGCAGTTCCACATTTATCGTATGCTTAATTCCCATAGACATTTGAGTCTATTTCTAGATTTTTCACTTGGTTTACCCAGTCTATGCTAGCATCAAACTTTTAATTACTGTAGCTTATTTTTCATAATCCTCTTGGTCTATTTTTTCATAAAATCTTTAAGAACCCTGTCATTCTCTACTCCACCATAAAAAAATCATCCATTTTTATTTTGTCTGCCTATCTGTCACTTATATAGTTCTTATCATGCACCATTGTGAACACGTTAAATTCAGAAGCTAATTTAAGGAGGCATCTTTATAATGTTTTCTCTTCTTAACCAAGAACAGGCATGTCTTTCCATTTATTGAAGTTTCTGTTATGTTTTTGGTAGGCTTTATAGTTTATTCTTATAAATTTTATATACTTTTAAAGCTTACTCCTTAATTGTAAGTGGAATTTTTTCTACTCATTATATGTTATAATGAGCTAAAACTTGTTTATGAAAAGGCTAGTGGTTTTTCAGTATTTTGTAGCCACCTAGAGTGTCAGGTTTCCTTCTCGTAGTTTACGGGAACTTTATAATCTACAAATACTATGTTTGCTTTCTCCTTTCCATCACTCATATCTTGCCTTTCTGGTATCTCATTGTCTTAGCTGCACTTCCAGAACTATATTAAAAATTCTGTCAGTTATCACTGTATGATTTTGGTTTGTTTTAAGAGCACCTTGTCAAAAAAGAAGACTCATAGGTGTTTGAAGGTCCTTTCACTACGGACTGTAAAACCCAATTCCATGGTTTACTTTGGTTTTGTTTCCTTTCTTAGGATTGTAATTCCAGGACCTACTTCAGGCCCTGGGACATAATAGGTGCTTATCAAATTTTTTATTGTATGCATAAATTAGTGAATGAATGAATGAATAGTGTAGTCGTCTGAGAAAAATACTTATTGTTTTTACCTTAAACTTCCTGGGTACTTTTCTCATTAGCATCCTTTCTTTTGTGTTAACTTTTTAGTGTTAGAGTTCCTCTGTTTTCATAATTTTTATGTTTTTCATGCTGTGTAGAATCATAGCTACCTATTTTCCAAGGCCCTCAGGAAAATAGGAATTTCTACCATTCCAAACTTGATTTCTACCATTCCCCTAAATCTTATATTTTTCCATAGGCTAATCTGTACTGTTTCAAACAAACATGGTAGGCTTGTTCCCATCTTAGTGTCTTCCTTATAGGTTTCCCTCCTGACGCCCCTCCCTGCCTCACCCACTGCTTTTTACCTTGCCCTTTGAAGTGAAGGGACATCTCTACCTTCCAGAGCATGGATTTACTGGCTATTCCTTGCACAGGAGGTAAGGTGGAGTGATAGCCATGCGAGCATAAAACACAGCTGATTTCTGTTTCTAATCAAGACATTAGTTCAGTTGGTGAATGGGAATTTTCTGGCTCTGTTGTTTCCATGGCAGAACAAAAGAGTTTCTGGTTTTATAACTGAGTGGAAGAGTGTGTGCTTATCCTATCTGCAATGGAGGCTGCGAGATTATTTTTCAAGGATGCGTTAATATTTTGAACAAAGATGGAATTCTTCAATTAAGATAGAGGAAATGGATATTGGCTAGGCAATAGCACTTAGTCACAATATAACTTTTGAAAACTAAAAGTAATGAAAAAAAGCAGACAGAACTGAGTTTTGTATCCTTAAAATCATTAGAATTTGCCTGGTTAATTATCTATATAGACAAACAAAAAATAAAGTTTTGGCTAATTTATACATTTAGAGAATATGTTTAAGAATGGACCCTAGACAGAGAGAAAAAGTATGCTTGATCTCATATGTGGAATCTAAAAGAGTGGAATATATGGAAACAGAGTAGATTAATGGTTACCAGGAATGGGAGATGCAGGAAATGGGAAGATGTTGGTCAAAGGGTACAAAGTTACAGTTATGTAAGAAAAACACATCTAGAGATCTAATGTACAGCATAACTATAGTATATATTGTATTGAATTCTGGAAATTTGCTCAGAGAGTAGATTTCAGTTGCTCTCATCATAAAAATGTAGGGAAGTATGTTAATGAGTTTAGTGGTAGTAACCTTCCACTATGTATATGTGTATCAAATCATCACATCATACACCTTAAATATATACAATTTTTATTAAAAAAAAGAAAAATGGTCACAATCCAATAAAAGGGGAAAGTATGTAAACAGGCAATTTATAGATTAAGAAACTTAATCTCTCTATATAGTCTCATAATTTATATAAATTAAATATATCAAAAGCATATATGAATGAGTAAATACCATATCAAATATACAAAAATCAAAATATACCAAAATAGCACATTGGCTGAGCAATCTCAGTGTGAGCAATTATAGATTCATTTATTGATGAGGAGACATTAAATAGATATGAAGTTAAAAAAATAAGCTTTTAAATGTACAAGTAATCTCACTTTCATTAAAAAAATTTATGAATACATGTAATAATACATGAAAAACAATTAAATAGATTGTTAATCATGATTTGATTCAGGTGGGTGGATTATGGGTAGTTTTGTTTTCCTTATATTTTTATGAGATGACATCTTATAAAGAATAAATATAAGAAGGCAATACAAAAAAAGATTTCAAAATTTACTTTATGAGAGAGATAATATGCTAGCAAAAAAGCATACATTATCAAACCAGAATAGAATGGCCCCCTAGTTGAAGACAGAAAAATAATTATAAGAAGTGGAATTCATTTTACTATAACTTTTTAATGACAGTAATAATTAGTGTTCCTAATAGTAACAAATAGTAGTAAGTAATAAAGAAAATGTTGTTATTAGGTCACTAGGCCTAAATATGATATTTATTCTTTTATTTGACCAAGAGAATATTATAAGTGCTTCTCATTATCTAAAAAATACCAAAATTAAGGGTCATAATTAAAATATTTGACAGCATTTTCTTTACTATTTCTTCTAGGATTTAATTTCACTCCATGAAATTTCATTTATATTATAAATCAGGAGCAGTGTATGTAAAAAAAGTGCAAGCCAATACTTAGACTACTGTGGTAATCCTATGTAAAAGATTTTCTTGCTCTTACACAGAGCACATTTTAAAACATTTTAAAAAGTAGGTCATCTCTGATAAGTTACCTAAGTTTGTATTTCTATAGACCTAAGTGAAGGAATGCAGGTGTATAAGGACAAGAAAAACAAGTACCATGGTTCAAAACTATAGCATTATTTGGAACATTAAAATGTGGATGAGGAGGGACGTCAAGAATAGAGTTATGGTTAGACTTAGGGTTCTGGTTCAGGTGAGCTTATGGAGATGCTTAGAGTTAGTTGTAGTGTTTAGGGTTACAGTGAGGGTTAAGTTTAGGTTTAAGGTAAAGGTTAGAGGAAGGTGAGAGTGAGGATGAGAATGAAGATTAGGAATGAGGTTTAGGTTAGGGTTAATTAGAGGGTTGGAGTTAGGGTGAAATATAGTTAAGATTTGAGTAACGGTTTGGGGTTACAGTTAAGGTGAGGGATAAGTTTAATTTAAGGCTAAAAGTGAGTGGGGGGTGAGGGTTAGGGTTGGGGTTATGGTGAGGGTTAGGGTAGGCATGGGGTTCGGGTTTGGGTGAGGTGGTTAGGATTAAAGTTAGCTTTAGAGTTTAGGGTTAGGTTGAGAGTTAGGTTTAGGTTTAGGGTAAAAGTAAGAGATGGGTGAGGGTGAGTGTTAAGTTTAGTTTTTGGCTAACAGTGAGGTGTTGGGGTCATAATCAGAGGTTAAGGTTAATCTTACTGTTATACTTAGGGTTCAGGTGAGGATGAGTTTTTGTTTATTCTTAGAATTAGGTTTAGCATTCAGGGTTATGCTGAGTGCTAGTGTTTGATTTACAGTAATGGTTAGAGGTGAGTGAGGATCATGGTTGGGTTGAATGTTATGAGTGAGTGTTCAGATTAGGTTAGGTTAGGGAAAGGGCTACAGCGACGATGAAGTTATTGTTATTGTTTGAGTTAGGGTCCAGTGTTAGGGTTAGGGTGATTGTGAAGTTTACCTTTTGGCTAATAATGAGGTGTGGGTGAAAGTGAGAATCAGTGGTTAGGGTTGAGGTTAGGGTCAGTCTCATGCTTTGGGTTCAGATGAGAATACTGTCATGCTTAGAGTGACACAGTGTTCAGAATTTGGGTGAGGGTTAAGGTAAGGGACAGGGTTGGGTTTAGGGTGAAATTATGGTTTAGTTTTGAGTTAGGGTTTGAAGTTAAGGTTAGGGTGAGTGTTAAGTTTCACTTTTGGCTAACAGTGAGGTGTGGTTAGTGTGAGGGTCAGGAGTTACGGTTAGTGTTAGAGTTAGGCTTGGGTTTTGGGAGAGAGTGAGCTTATGGCTACACTTAGAGTTAAGTTTACCATTCAGTGTTATGCTGAGGGTTAGGTACAAGTTTTGCCTAATGGTTAGATGTTGGTGAAGGTGAGTTTGAGGGTGAAGGCTAATGGTGTAGGTTAGGGTTAGGGTTAGAGTTACTGTTAAGGTTCCAGTTAGGGTTAGGTATTGGTTTCGGTTAGGGTTAGGGTTAGGTATTGGTTTGGGGTTAGGGTGAAGTTATGTTTAGCATGTGAGGTAGGGTTTGGTGTTAGGGTTAGGCTGAGGGTTAGGTTTAGGTTTATAGTAACAATTCCATCCACTTCTTTTCAATACAAAACCTAGAATTTTAAGTTCTAATCTTTCCTCTATCATATTCCTTGTTACAGGCTACCATAATTTAGTAACATCTTGTTATTAAATACTTTCCCAAATTACTCAGTTGTCTTTTAATCAAATTTTATTTAAAATTTCCCATTAGTACCAATTTCTTCATCTATCATATATATATATATATATATATATATATATATATATATATATATATATTTTTTCCAGGAAGAGGCTTTTATTTAGAGATAAAGTGAGAGGACAGAGCTCCTGGCTCACGCCAGGAGGGGATGAGAGAATCCTGATATATTTTTATGATAACATAAGTTTTATGGAGATTTGGCCCTATAATACACATAAGCAAATATATATTGTAAAATTTCAAGCAATCCAAAATGTATATGAAATCAAGTTTAAAAATTCACATGAAATCTCATAATCTTGAGGGAAACCGATTAACATTTAAAAGACCAGTCTTTTATTTATTTATTTATGCCCATGCACAACTGCATATGCATGAAGATAGAGCATATATGACTTTTTTCTTTTTAAATACTGGACCTCTTTTTGAAAATGTAGTCTTCTGAATATGTGTGTATTTATGGGAAGCTCTCCTCTTCTCTTGTGTTCTGCACTATATGATACTCACCCATCCCAAGTAACCAATATTTTCAACATGCTGTTATCAACACATGCTCACATGCACACAAAGACACCCAAACAGAGATAATTTTATGAATATGAAATTATAATTTATATTCTTCCCTATAGATATACTCAATAATGTACATTGCAAATGTCTCTGAATTAGCTGGTGGAAATCCAATAATCTTTTAAATTATCATTTATTCTATCATGGGAGTGAAACAAAACACATTTACCATTCACCTATTAATTAACATTCAGGTGTTTCCGGTTTTCCCTGAATCTTGGAGTGATATTGCAATAAATATTTTGTATATAACCCCTACTTACTAGTCATTTTATTTCTGTGGAATTAAGGAGTTGTTATATTTAAGGGTATGTGTATTTTTTTAATAACAGTATAACATAGTAGCAAAAATATGAAAACATCATAAATGTACAGTCACTGAATTTTCACAGATTTTACACACCTGTGTAGTGGTATTTAATTCAGAGAACAGAAGTTTGCTAGCACTCCAGAAATTCCCCCTCATGCTCCCAAAGGATCATGATTCCCACAAGGAAAACCCACTTGCTTCATTTCTAGCTGCATAGATACTGTGTTGTTCCTCATACTTATATAAGTAGAACCATGAAGTATGCATTCTTTGGTGTCCGACTTCCCTACTCAATGTTATATTTATGAGATATTTTCATATTGTTGAATGTGGTTGAAAATAATTTATTCTCGTTTCATATACTATTCAAATTTATGAGATTATAACACTTCATTTGTTTTTCTTTTAAGTAATTAAGATGCTTGGATAGTTTTGGATTCTTATGAACATTAGCTTCTATAAACACTCTTCTGTATGTCTTTGGTGAAGGTATGTATGCATTGTGTTAATCTAAAAGTGAAATATGGGTCATGTAGAATATGCATGTGTTCAGCTTTAAGAGACACAGCTGAACAGTTTTACAATGTGGCTGTGCAGCTTTTCACTCCCACCAGCAATGCTTGAGTGATTTGATTTCCAACATCCTCACTGACATCTGCTGTCTTCTGTCTTTTTCATTTTAGCCAGTCTAGTCTGTATATAGTAGTGTGGCACTGTGCTTTCAAATTGCATTCCCCTGATTATTAAAGAAGTTGAGGCCATTTTTGTATGTTTATTGGCCATTTAGATACTCTCTTTTGAAACAGGTATGTTTGTCTTTTGTCCATAATTCTATTTGGCTCACTGCATTTTTCTCATTGATTTGTAGGAGTTGTTAGTATTCTTGATATGAGTTGTTGTATAGATATATGCTGTCTCCAGTCTATTGCTTACTTTTTTAGTCTCTTAATAGTATCTTGAAGCATGGAAGACATCAAGAAGTCATTTTCAGATAGCCCAATATATCCATTTTTCTGGCTTTTTCTCCCTCTTGAAGAGATATTTTCTTACTTCAGAGCCTTAAAGATATTCCCTGTTTTTTTCTAAAAAGCTTTGTATAATTGCCTTTCATTTTAAAATGTAAAGGCCTAATTACTGAAACTTTTTGCTCATTTTTTATCCTTTTTGGCAAGGTGTACATGTTCTCCAAATAAGGTTTTCAGAAAATCCTCTTGATTGTTAGTATGGATTATTTCTTACCCTACAGCAATTGTGCTTACCTGATCCAGAGTGATTCTTGCAAGGCTCCAGCCTGTCATTGAAGTGGTTACTCATGGAGGATCCTCATATACTGATCCACTGCAAAATTGTGAGATATAAACTTTGCATCTGATTTTACTTGCTTTTTCTCCTAGTAAGTCATTTTTATTTTATAAGGCCCAGGAATTTAAGCCAGAGAATTAGAAGTCTACAAAATCATTGATATTTTGCAAAGAGAATTTGCTCTAATAGATGCCTCTGCATTCAAGTACAATTTGTACAGCATTCTGCTAAAGAACTACATTAGCTATTTCCACCTACCCATTAATCCCAATAACATCTTCCTTTGTGAACTACCCATTCTGTCTGTTAAACCATGTGATCTTTCCACAGTGATATAGTTAGGACCATTCTGTTTTTTTGTTATTGGAAGCATACTTCACAAATTTGAACCATAGTTAAGTTTCAGCAGAAATGCTATCAGAAAACCTCAATGTGTCTACATGAAACACTAGTGTTTTTTAGTTTTAATTAAATTATTTTATATAAGAGATTTTATATAGTATATGTGTATTATGTATGTCAAGTTTAAGCCCAATTAAATTTAACACTAGATAGCTAATTGCAATATTGAAAATAACAATTTTTAATGTCCAAAATTCCCAAGAATTCAGGTTTCTGATGGATTATAGATTATTTATTCATTTGGTCAGCAAAGCACGTAACGGAGGGCTAACAAATTAAAGAGATCATCCTGCCTTCAAAGAGCTTATGAATTCCCATGACAAATTAAATCATACATCTAAGTAGCCACAATACAAAGTAGAAAGATTATGACGAAGAGAAATACATTGGCTTTAAAACAGTGCTATGGAAACTCAGAGGCTTAAGTTCACTGACTTCCAAGGAAGGTGATGAGGGAAGCCTTTCTGTTAGTATGGTGTTTGACTTAATCCTGGAATACTGACTACGGGAGAAGCCCACCCCAGGCAGGATGCATAGCCCTTGATAGAGGCATGTGATGAGACTGGAAAGCATGAGCATTTTAGAAGGAACAAGGGAGAAGATATGTTGGCAGAAAGGGGTATAGGAAGATGGAGAAAGTGAAATGGAAAACAAATTCACCAAATTTTCTGCTCGAATTTTTAATCATTGTGGATTAGTATTTAACTGCTATTCTGGCTTAACTTTGGAATATAACCCTAAGGTAATCATAACCATCACCATAGCTCTCATCCACAGCCATAACCACAATCACAATCACAGTCATGCTTCTATCCACTAAATCTTTAGAAAGTCAAATAGATCTGTGACCCTCAATTCTATCACACTGGGTACTCCATTCCCTGTCCTTTGATTAAATTTAGTTATTAAAACCTAAAAATATATACGTTCAAAAAAATCAATATAATGCTGTAACCATTTTAAAATGGAAAATGTTAAAACAATATATACATTTCATTATTTAATAATGAGACTACAGCAGAAAACACAATGAAGAACACAAAATATTTGCACTTTATCATAATGAAAAAATTTAGATATAAGAGAAGTTGATCTGATACCTTCAGTACAAGAACAGGAAAATCGAAGGTACAGGGGACATTAAAAGAAAACCTAGCACTGGAGTAAGTAATAAAAGACAAGACTTACTGGTATACAATAAAAGTGACCTAATCTCAACTCATGTGGAGATAACATATCAGGCAATTAAAGGCAATCACGTTCAGTCTCTAACTCTAGGAGGCTGCTGATGGAGGATGGACTGCAACTGACAGAAACCCCAGGGGCCACCAGATAGCTTGTGTGCTAGACCCTGGGGACTGACAAAAAGTAAGAGTCATAGGTGACCCCAAAATAAATCATTTTAACATGTAGTTTTATAACCTAGCTTTATCCTGTGCTACAATTAAAAATTACATAGAAGATATTAATATGAAAATTTAAAAACCCTTTTATTAATAAATTCAGGAAGATTCCTACATGTCATATGTCTTTGGTAATTTAAACATATTTGGCTCTGTTAGAAGGAATATCAATCGTCTCTGTTTCATAGTTGCAGGTGAATTAAGAATAAGAATACAGGGGCCAATGGTGGTATATTGTGTTATCAACTTCAAACCACAAACAGCATTGCTCTCCAAAAAGTGATTTCCTGAAATGATGAGCAACATTTTAGTTGCATTCTTTAAAAATATTGAAACCATGCGAAAATACTTTGTGCTTATATTTTAAAGATTTTAAGTGTGTTTGTATGTCAATTGTTTAAGCTCAGCTAATTACAAATTGATTTTTCCATTGCATAAACATATGGCAGGATATTGGAGAGTTTTGCTTGTGTGCAACAGCTCTTGAGTGTGTGTGACTGCTCCTGGTGGGGCAGAAGCCCTGTCATCTCTTGCCCAGTCCACTAAACCAATTAGCACTCCCCTGTCACTGTGGTGACCCAACACAGCCCCACAAATCTACAGAATTCTCCCTAAGATGGGGTACAACCTCATTGAAAATCACTCTTGTAGTTCTTAATTATCAGCTAGGCAGGGTCAGACTCAAAGAATGAAAACTTTTGGTAGTGGTTTGAAAGATGGCTAAACGATTTTTAATACTCAGTATTCACTGAGCTGCAAAAAGTGAGGCAATTTGGAGGAAGTAAAATTGGAAAATGTTAAAGTTTATATCTAATTGCTGTACTCATAGGTTTTTGTAAATAATTGGGTATATATAGTATGTAAGCATCTGTTGGCATTTTATCAAAAACACTGTTTCAAAAAAAACTGGATTACAGAATTCATAGGTGTGTTTTCTGCAAAATTCAAGGTCTCAATATGCTCTATAACTGTTACATATTTGAATTACAATTGGGGACACTTCAGAACTATAACAGTAAATATATCAGAATAAATTCATTAAAAAACTGAAAGTGGTTACATGTGGAGGAGGAAAGGAGCATTAGAAGTACACAGTAGGGAAGTCGCCAACTTTCTTGAAAGGAGAAAGAAGCAGTGGGTAACCTAAGTGATGAAATTACAATTGAGAGCCACTCAGAACAGCCAATCATTCAAGCGTGTCCCTACAGCAACAAATGTAACTTATGAACAGTCTTGCCCTGGAACAATGAGTGTTTTAAAGGGCCAGTGAATCCTTGTGAATACACTCACATACATAGGAAAACATGAGTATTTTTCCCAGACACTTATTTCATTAAAAATACTAAATGAATGGTGTCACTCACATTTTCTTTTTTGGAAAAAAATTTTCTATTTATAAAATCATACGTATTTATTGCAGGTTATTTTGATGGTGTACTTGCTAAGTCTTCACTTTGAAGCCAGGAAAAACTAGAAACAGAGTTGACCTTAAATGATGTCCCAGAAGGGAATTACCTGCCCCAATAATAAGTTCCTAGAAAGCAGAAACCATCCTTGTTTAACCTATTTTGTGTGTGTAGCATCTACCAGAAAAAAAATTGGGTTAAGAGACACCCTGTATTCATTTCTATTGCAGCAATTATTTCCCTATGTTATAAATGCCTGTCTGCTTGCCTGATCCATCCCCCACTCCCAGTAACTTTACTAGAAAAAAATCTTCTTTTCTACTAAATTGACCTAATTCCTAAAGTGACATATTAAAATCTCCCTCTATAACTTTTTCAATTTTGTAGTTATAACAGGTATCACTAACTGTGTGGTTTTTTAGTCACTATGTTGTTTGATGCATACAAGTATATACCTATTATAGCATCTTCAAAATTGTGTCTTTTCCCTTTATATTATAGCCCTCTGGCTGAGTAGTGATGATATTTTTAAATTATACCTTGCTCAATATAAGTATTGCACTCTGACTCTTGACATTTGCTTAGTAATTATTTCTCTTTTTACTGTCAGTTTTAAATTTATCACTTTAGGTATATTTCTTATAAATAACATAGTTGAGTTTTGATTTTTCTTTGTTTCTTTTTTTATTTAACTGTAACTGACATTTAACATTATGTCGGTTTCAGGTGTATAATGTGATGTTTCAATATTTTATACATGTTATGAAATAATTACCACAATAAGTCTAATTAACATCCATCACCACATATAGTTACAATTCTGTTTCTTGGAATGAGAACTTTTAAGATGTACTCTTGTAGAAACTTTCAAATATACAGTATGGTATTGTCAACTGTAGTCACCATGCTGTATATTATATCCCCAAGACTTGTTTATTTTATAGCTGGAAGTTTCTATCTTTTGACAGACTTCACCCTTTCTGCCCACTCTTCCCTCCCAAATCTGGTAATGTCAGTCCCATCAGTCTTTTCTCTGTATATATGAGTTCTGTTTTGGGGGTAAGGGTGGGGTTTAGATGTCATACGTGAGTGAGGTCTTAAGTACCTGCCTTTCTCTGTCTGACTTACTTCACTTGGCTTAATGCCCTCAAGTGGGCTTTTGTTTTTTAATCATAATAGGAGTGATTTGGCCCTATCATATTTGAAATAAGAATGTACATACTTCCTGTCATATTAATGTTTACTATTTTATTTTGTTTCTTTCTTTTCCTTTATTTTTCTTGAGATGCTCAAACAACACTTATTTTTTTTTGTCTTGCCAGTTTGAAGATCATCTTTATGATTTCACTGCCCTAGGGCTTACCTTCCCATTTCAAAGACTTGTGATATAAAAGCAAAATATTACCTTGCTCCAGTGTAGACACTGCTAATTAACGAACCTGATGACATTCTCTTCTGCACTAATCAGAATGCAGATTCCTTTGGGAGAGAGGGGTGTTGCGAACTTGATTTCCCATGCTTTTTTTTCAGCAGGAGTGGTCAGGGGACAACTGTCTGGATAATGATATAGAAGCAGAAATTTACTGAGTGGGATTTTAGGGAGAATAGTAATAAAATATATATACTCAGCTGACATGTATTTTTGCCCTTTGCCCCTCCTCGTCTTCCTGCCTAAAATGCAGATATCACACCAAGAGTTGTAGTAGCCATCTTTGTGGTCATGATGAAAAAGCCGCAAGAAGGGGCCAAGTGGGAATGCAGGCATGCAGGCGTTTGTTGTCACATGGAGTTGTGCTGGAATGCCTGCTCCCGCTTGCTTTTGTGTGAGAAACACAAGCCATTGTTCAGTCAGTCTTCTTGTTTTGTGTATCTGAATGCCATCCAAATGGACACTGCCCCTTGACCAGGGAACATGTAATCCACAGCTGCTCCCCTCACAGTGGATGGATTAGATGAACGCTCTAACTCCCTACTCTCCCCGAGTTATGATCAGAATTCTGTTACTTCTTCCCCTGTCTTCTCATTCTCAACACAGAAATTTTGGTTAAATTATTTTGTGCTTTAATTCTAAACTATTCTTTTGTATTGTTTTAGAGAAGGCCATTTTATTTCAAAGCCCTTATTTTGAGTCACTTTCCCATATACTGCAAAGTTCATTTCTCATCACAATGTTCTTTCTTCTTCACCTTTGCTTATATTAAGATGTCTGTTCTAAGTCTCTCATTCGGCTCCAGTTCTTTTCCGAGCATTCTCCTCAGATGAACTGTGTGCTCATATCTTCTGTGAATTCTTGCTGATTAGTTCAGGTTTTCCTCTCACTAGCCTGTGGATGTTATTTAAATGCCATATGGCTTCCAGGTCAGAGAGAAGAAATCTGATGTCAGTCTGTTCTTTCTTCCTTTGTAACAAGTTCTTTCTGTCTAGAAGCTTATAACGTTCGTTTGTGTTTTGTTTTTCATCTTTGGGATTCAAGCATCTTATCATAATGTGCATAGATGTCTTTTTCAAGTCAACCTTTCTGAAATTCAGTGCTCATTCTAAACCTGCAGAATCAAATCTTTCTTGAAGAGAGGGAATTTTTGCTACTATTTTATTATTGCCTCTCTTCCCTTGTTTCTTTCTCTTCCAAATCGTATTTCATTTGCCTAGTTGGGGTCTCATGTATTCTTCAAATCATTTCTTTCTTCCCTCAGAATTTCTCCCTCTTAATTTTTGCTCTTTTCTGAAACTTTTCTATTTTATTTTCCATGACAATAATTCAGTTCTCTGCACTGCCCTCCCTGTTCCTTGTTTCATCTAATTCATTGCATTTCTTAAAAATTAAAAACCATGCCTTTCATTTCTAAAAAGTATTTTAATGCTATGACTAAATGTCCTTAAGTGTTCTGATTATTTTGTTATTGATGATGTTAAATGTGTAGCCTGTCCCCATCAGAAGTTCTTATCCCTAGGACCTCCTTTTACTGGGAGCCACAGCTCTGCTTGCTCTTCCTCCCTGTGGTGACGGGTCCCTTTGGGTGCTCGCTTTCATCGCTTTCAGGGCTTAGGTTGACTTATTTGGGCACTAGGAACAGCAGCATAACCAACAAAACGGTGGGAGATAGGGCATCACATACCCTTGTGAGTTGATGATAGACGAGCATGGCTCCCTCCTGAGGGTCCTTTCCACTCTGTGCCTCAGAAATAGTATCAGCCTGAAGAAATAGAAAGTGAACTTTTTTTTTTTACCATATTATGTTTCAGGTCCTGGTCTATGCAATTTTTAAAAATTAAAGATTCCTCTGTAACAACCCTTGGACCTATATACATCTTATCTCCATTTTATGAAAAAGGAGTTAAGAAACATGTTCAAGTTTTCACTACTAGAAAGCAGTGAAGCCAGGGCTTAAATCCTTTGTTTATAGCAATGGAATGCCATTTCTGCCCAGCTGAGCTTTTCTCTTGTGTGTATCCCTAGTAGGTGTCTCAGAGCCAAGAAGACTGGTAGCTTCTCCAGAGAGACCAAAGCTCTCAAAGGCCAAAATCTTACCAGGAATCCCAGGGCTCAGATCCTTGCTTTGAGGCCTTGCTACTGCTAGTCTTCAGGCTCTGTTGGCTAAAGGGGGAAAAGGTCCTGTACCCCATCATTCCTTCTGAACCCAGGTAGGGCAGAAGCACGGAAAACACACTCCTACAAAGCCTCCTTTCCTGACAGCCATCTGCAGCTCAGCAGAAGGTAGAAGTGGAAGCTGAGGCAGAGTTTGATGACGCTGGAGGCAGGGACATGCATTCATATTGTACCATCCTCTGATTGTAACCTGCTTGAGGGGGTGACTGTTTCTATTAACCGTTGCATTCTCAATATCCAGTACAATGTAGAGAGGATAGTACTAGCTCGATGATTATTTACTGAATAAAATTATAATAGACCTGCCATTTGAAAGCCATGACCCTAAAGTAATTTTGCAAAATCTAAGACTCTTTTCCCAAACTCTAACTCCCAGACCAATTGTCTTTTCAGTCTTTGGAAAGCCATCTTTGAGGTAGCTATTCTTTGGGGAGGGAAAGGGAATCTTTCTCTTCATTCTTTTGGTTATGATTTTGCAGTAATGAAAAAACGTAGTCTTTAATTTCTTATGGAGCAAATGGATGAATAAAGTTCTAGAAAATTCTGTGTGTGTGTGTGTGTGTGTGTGTGTGTGTGATGATCACGAGGGAAAGAAGAGAAAGATCAAGCTGGTGAGAAGTTAATATGGCAACCAAGTTCCACAGACAGGAGGGAAATGTTGCTTAGCAACTGGAAGTTTCAGGAAGGAAAATTCTAAATTCCAGTGTGGAAACTTGTAGAAGGTAGGTGACTATGTAGCTGAAGTCAAAGTTTCTGAGATGATTGCTTTGAGAAATAGGCTGCTTCTCTTCTTCTACAATCATGGAAAAGTTGGCCCTGTCTCAAAGCATGACTAATAAATGGCCAAAATAAATGGAGTGGCCCACCCAGGGCCAGTTTGTCCATTACAAATAGATGTGACTAGGAACCAAAAGGGAAAATTCTTTGTTACTTCACTGCTCTAATTGTTTTGCTTTTTAAATTACATCCTGAAATGACCCCTGTAGCACGCTGCTTCTGCTTTCCTTCCCAGTTGGTGCCACTGTCAAGTCTGATCTGCATTCTACCGTCCCTTACCCTGCATTTATGGGTGTGTGTGTGTTTGTATATTTACTTCCTAATTTTTAACACAAAAGGGATTGTACCCTACTACTTGAACTGGTAAAAAATAATATGGTTGGAACACTTTTCATGTTATGTGTATGTATATATATATTATAGATATATATAGATATGTCATTCTTTTTATATACTATACATCTTCCTCCACCCACAACTTCCCTATTGATGGGCATTTCAGTTTTTCCAGTTTTAACTAATACATACAATAAAGTTATGAATAGCCTTGACTATATCATTGGGCACTGGAGAAAGAATTTCTTGGAAATGTGTTAGAAGCAGAACTGCTACCCCAAGGGAATCTAAGATTTAAAACATGTACTTCCTAATTACTTCCTCAAAAGATTTCAAAAAGACTTCGATTTCCTCCATGTGAAAGTGTCAGTTCCGCCATATATTGTCCAAATTTGACAATTTATACCATCTGGTAAACAAAAAACCACACACACACAGTCACCAGTGAGAATGAATATGCACTATTTTTTATTGGCCATTGTGTTTCTTTTTTTTTTCTAGAATTTCCATCTGGTATCCTTGACTCATTTTAATGTCGAGTTGTTTGCCTTTTCCTAAATTATTTATAGTAGTCTTTGTACATTCTAGTTATTAATACCTTGTCTGGTAAGTGTGTAGTGGTAATTTATATCTACCACATGTATTATCTTTTTGTGTTCCCCACCTCCCCAATTATACAGAAGTTTTACAGATTTGGGGGAGAAATTTATTATTATACTTGATGGTTTCTGGGTTGGGGTTGGGGAGTTCTCAGCTGAGAGGACCTTTGCTACCTCAAGGCTTTGAAAAAACACTCTGTGTTTTCTTCTAATACATTTATATTTTTGCTTAATATTTAGTGATTTAAACCATCTGGAATTTGTTTTTGTAAATAATAGGAGGCACAGATAGTATCTTTTTTTTCATATGATAACTGCTTTCTTCCAATTTAATAAATATGTAATCTTTCCTCACAGATTAAAAGGACAAGTTAATCAGAAATTAGTCTTACTTATGCATGAGTCTGCTTATAAATCCTATTAAATTTTATTGACTTATTTCCCTATTCTTGAACTCTCCAGGTTTAACTAGTATAGGTTTAATGTACTTATTTATTTATCCACCCATCTACCAGTTTGATAAAATATTTATATATATATATACTTTGTAAGTATCTGAATCATGAACTTTCCCAGCTATTTCTTTTTTTTATTAAGGTGTCATAGATATACAATCTTATAAAGATTTCACATGAGCAACATTTTGGTTATTACATTCACCCATATATTATTGAGTCCCCCCAACCCTATTACAGTCAATGTCCATCAGCGTAGTAAGATGCTATAGAGTCACTACTTGTCTTCTCTGTGCTATACAGCCTTTCCCATGTCCCCCTGCATTATGTGTGCTAATCGTAATACCCCTTAATCGCCTTCTCTCTCCCTTCCCACCCACCCTCCCCACCCCCTTTCCCTTTGGTAACCGCTAGTTCCCTCATGAAGTCTGTGAGTCTGCTGCTGTTTTGTTGCTTCAGTTTTGCTTCGTTGTTATACTCCATAATTGAGGGAAATCATTTGGTACTTGTCTTTCTCCACCTGGCTTATTTCACTGAGCATAATACCCTCAAGCCCCATCCACACTGTTACAAATGGTAGGATTTGTTTTCTTCTTACGGCCAAATAATATTCTATTGTGCATATGTACCACATCTTCTTTATTCATTCATCTACTGATGGAAACTTAGGTTGCTACCATATCTTGGCTATTGTAAAGAGTGCCACAATAAACATAGGGGTGCATATGTCTTATTGAGTCTGATAAGTTGTATTCTTTGGGTAAATTCCAAGGAGTGGGATTCCTGGGTCAAATGGTATTTTTATCTTTAGTTTTTGAGGAACCTCAATACTGCTTTCCACAATGGTTGAACTAGCTTACATTCCCACCAGCAGTGTGGGAGGGTTCCTCTTTCTCTGCATCCTTGCCAGCATTTGTTGTTCCTTGCCTTTTGGATGTTGGCCATCCTTACTGGTGTGAGGTGATATCTCATTGTGAGGTTTAATGTATTTGTATCTACTTAAAAGTCTTGCTCATTGATAGTCTTTTTCAGATGTTTTTGCTCTTCTAGAGCATCTTCTCTTTTATGTGAAGATCAGATAGCTAAATGGGTATAGTGTTCTGGAATTTATTTCCTAAGTATTTTATATTTTTAAAAATTAGATGTATTTTCTCACTGGATATTGCTTTAAAAAATGGACTGCCTCTATCTCTTGTTTCTCCTACTGTGCCTCTCATTTCTTTCTCCTATGCCTTCATTATGCTGAGTATTGCCATAGCAGCTACCTTTTCTTGTATCTTTAGTCAGAATGCTTCCCTTATTTTGCTGTGAACTATGGTAATTTCTGTAGATTTCATAAACACACTCCATATTAAATAGGTGATATTTCCCTTTAGTTTCTTCTTGATAATTTTTTGGATCAATAAAAAGTATTGAATATGATCAAATTAATCTTTCCCTAGTCTGTTAATAATGATACATTCATTTACTTTTTAATTTAACCAGGTGTTCTGGGAAACCATTGGTTAGACTCTTCTTTATAAATGTACATTAAAAAAAAATATTTAACCTCCCTTTCCTACCAAAGAACAGAGAAGAAATTTACCATTTAAGCAGTGTGAATAAGATAATGGCATAGTAACTGGTTAAGATTACTGCCAATCACAGCTATACCAGAAGAGGGTAGACAGAGTCCATCTACCTCATATAAAGTAGGGAAGAAAGAAGTCAATATTAGTTCAGACGTGACAAAAAGAAACGTGTCTCTTAAGCAAAAGGCTAAAACCAATGTAACAATATTTGTGTCCTCTGGTATTGGCTGCAGAGTAAGTGGTTGATGGAATAATACTCTATTTTCTAAATCTCTTAATGTACTAAAATTCCTGCCTCTTTATCACATATATATGTGATATGTTTCTCCCCACAGAGAGGCAAGTTTTCTCTGATTGTTGTAAATATCAGAGAGACATAACTTCTACTTGATTATGATGTATTCTTGAATTTTCTGCTGGGTTTAGAATGTTAAAATTTATGCTAGGATTATAATGTTCATGTTTAATAGAAGAGATTGGATTATATTTCTTCTTTTTGTACATTTTTTGTCCTTTATTAATAGTAGCTTTTATTATTTTCATAGGATGATATACCAAACTTTTCATGTTTTATTTTTCCCTGCTCTATGACAATTTATAGATAATGTGGGAAATACCTTTTGATGTTTGATAGAATTCTTCTATGAAATTACCTGGATGTAAAAGTCTTTTAAAGAGTAGATTTCAACTGCCTCTTTCATTTCTTCACTAATAATACTTCTATTCTTATTTTTACACTTTTTGAATTAATCACAATAATATGTACTTTTCTATGCAGTGATACATTTCAACTAGTTTCTAAATTTGTGGCATAAGGGTAGCCATAATATTTTCTTGAAATTCTTAACCTGTTGAATATAATTTTATATTCTCATTCCACTTATAATGTTTACCTGTGTCTTTTCTAATTTTCTTTTCAACAAAGTGTAATGGCCAGATGTTCAGTTTAATGGGATTTTTCTGGAACAAATGTTTGATTTTACTGGTTGTGCTTAATGTTTTCATTTTATTTAATCAATTTGTGCTTTTATATTTATTAATTCTTTTCTCTAATTTGCTTTTAGTCTGCTTTGTCACTGTTTCCTGGTTTCTTAAATTATGTATGTGATAGGATGAATAAGTCAAGTATTTTCTATCTTGGTTTTGTCTGAAATCCAAAGGCCAAAAGCAAAATAATAGGTGACAAGGACCCTTAGATTTCAAAATGAAGGGCTGGTTCATCAGTGAACAACTGACAAAGAGGTGGCTGAGAAGTGGTTTGTGACCCTTGGCCCCACACCAAAGGGGATACAAGGATAGAGCCTGGAGAGCCAGGGGAGAGAAGATACACTGAGGAAGTCTTGTCACCTGGTGGTACTTTCCATCCACACTTCCCCTGCATACTCTGTGTGTGGAGTGAGTGGGTGATGGGAGGATGTCCCTTCTGACCTCTGGACAAGTTAGAGGGACTTTAAGAGGTCCTCTTGTAGAATTTCAAATCCTCACCTTCGCCCTTTGCCCTTGGTGTTAGATGGAGCAAAGGTTCAGTTTTCAGTTCTGCCCTGTAGAAAATGAAAGGCAGAAAGTGTGTGGCTAGTGTTGTGTGCCCGGAGAAGAGCAAAGCAAGCTGCCTCATTGCTTCCACTGCTGGCTGAGCAGAGGCATATTTTCTCTAGACCAGATAGACGTAAGTCAGAAAGAGGGAAGCCATCTGGCCTTGAACTACCAGAAAGAGGCTGGAGGCAGGCATTAGATATGGGATCTGAGGACAAAAATCTAAAGTGCCAGGCCGGAGACAGAGCTCTGCCAACATCAGGGGAACTATAATTAATTCGGTGTTGTTAGTGAAGAAATCTCTACAAAACCCACAAAAATACCCCATGATGTCAGCAATGAAGATTCAGCATCCCTGAGAATGCTATCGTTCGTCACAACACTGCACCCTCTCACTGCCAACAATCAAGGCCAACTTTTCTTTCCCCTTACCCCTTTGCATCTCTGACTCTGCACAGCTCCCACCTTGCAGGGTCCCATCGTCACAGCTGAAAGTGTGGGTTTGGGTGAGCTGACACAGCACGGACAGAGGTCCCCACACACATTCTCCCTGCTCCCCTCCCAGTCCCAGCCTGCAATGAATGTGAAGTGGGGAGGGGAGAAGTGAAACATTAAATACAATACCAGTGTAGACTATTTCACTAAAATGGACATTTTAATGGTCTAAAAAGATCATAACTGTTACTAGAAGTGACCAGAGGATTTTTTTTCCTGTTTAAGAGTAATCAGAAAAGCTATGACCTTTTCTCAATATTGTATCTAAGAAGAGGAGAAAAATGAGACTGTAGAATGTATTTAAAAGGTAGTGAAAGATAAGTTTACATTATGTTCACATCCTCTGCTAATTGAGCATGCCAGTTACATAATTATAATTCCTTTATTTTCCATCTTTGTTGTTTACTAATTCTTGCACTTAAAATTACAAATATTTCTCTGAGTATTATTTTGACTACATTCCACAGATTATAATTAGGGTTTTCATTTTCACGTGTAGAAAGGATATAAATTACAATTTATAATTTCTATTTTAATTTCATCCGAAGGGTGTTTAAAAAATTTCCAAGTGCATGACTTCTTTGCTATTTTTTGTTGTTACTTTCTAATTTTATTACTGTTTGGTAAGAAAAGTTGTCCTTTATGATTTCTATTTTTAAATAATAGAGGATTTTTGTGTGGCTCACACATAGAGATTTCTATCAGGGGCTTAAATCCAGTATCAAGGGAGATGTTCCAGTGCCTGTAACATTTCCATTGTACAATTTTATGTCTTCACTCCCTTTTTTCACAAACCTCAGTATCCAAATTCATGCCAATACATGTTGCTTAGTTCCTGAAGCTCCTGCAGAGTATAGTCCCTTTCCTCATAGCAGGTCCCCACTTCCCTGATGTGTCCTGTTGTGTTGTGATGTGACCCTAGTTAATGGCCTGGAGACCAGGAGGGATGGTGGGGGTACAGATGTTAAGTGGGATGCATGCTGTCATGCAAGACAGAGGTCTCTGAATCATCCCCATGCAAGGGAGGTGTAACAGCCTTTTCTAGGGAGAGGCAGGCCACTTCTACAGGCTCAGATGGTTCAGGGAAATCTGGGGTGTCGTTTCCCCAGTGCATCAAACCAAGATGGTTCTATCCCAACACTCAGGGTCCAACTCTTTCTGATAAAGGCACGGACCTTAGTATTACAGACTTTCCAGGACTGAGAATTCATCTTTTACTGCAACTTGCTATCTTAATGTAATTAAGTCCTGTGGTATGTGATGCATAGCTTTTTCTGTTGTCCAGCTGCAGATGAGTTTCTTCAAAAGCTGCCAAGGATGCCCTTTAGCTTTCTTACTTTGCCTTATATTTGTGATTAATCAACTTTGGCCTTTTTTTTTCTCCAATGCCTGATTGCACTCAACAAAATCCATCTGATTCCACTCTTATAATTCTGACTTTCCCCAAACCTTTCAAAGATTTGAGACCATGTATTTACCAAGGGTTTTCCTTGTACCGTGATCGCATCTCAGTTTACCCAAGTGAAATGTTAACAATCATAACAATAGCTTGTACAGTACTAGTACAGAAGCTAGTCTCCTAAGATGGCCCTAATTTTACTGAACCCTACATGTATATGTTACACATTGCATTTCCTCTCCCCTGGAATCTAGCCGGTAACTGTGATCGCTCTGACCAATCGAGTGTGGTGTAAGTGACACTTGGCCTAGTCCTTAATTGACCTGACAGTTTCCACATCCTCTCTTTTGGAACACTTGTTCTTTGATATTCCCTCATGGAATCCAGCTGCCGTGCTGTGAAAAGCCCACTTGTAGGCACTCTGGTCACCAGTCCCAGGTGATCTCAGAGGTGAAGCCAGCAACTCATTCATGTGAATGAGTCCAGTTAAGCTTCCAGATGACTGCAACCTTAGCTGACCTCACTAAAGCTGAAGAATTGCCCAGCTGGGCCCACAGAATCATGAGAAATAATGAAGTTGTTATTTTTAAGCCACTAAGCTTTTTGGAATTATTTTTTATGCAACAAAATGTAATCAGAATATGTTGACACAGTATGCCAGGAGCTACCATGCTCTATTCACCACCAGTAGTGGGATCTTCATTGTTAGCCAGGTGGTGAGTGATTTGGCTCCAAAATTCCATCCTTAAAGTCTGCTTCCATGGACCACTTGGTACCAACTGCCTGAAATCAATTCTCCTTAGAAATATTTGTTGAGACAGAGAAGACAGAAATACAGATGCACCAATTTATTGGGGAGCAATCTAGAGCAATGCCTGCAAGGCAGTAAGGGAAGGATTGGGCAGGAGAGGTTGTACTGTCATACATTTGTGTCAGAGGTCTCAGCCAGACCTACAGTGAGCTCTGGAGATCGGATGCACCTTCAGATGTGCCCTAAATTAAGGCAAGGAGTCTGGGATGAGGAATTGGATGCAATCTGCTCCCTGGGAGGGGTGAACTTTGAGTGAAGCAACCTTGGCTGCACACTGCAGCATTCATTTTAAATATGAAAGCTTTAGCGTTTAAAACATCTAGCACTTTTCCTTGTATTCTATGTCACTCACTTTCTTGCAACATGAAAGGATGTTTTTAATCACAGCTCACCCTCTAGTGATTATTTCTGAGAGGATAAATGGATGATACATTTTGTAACTCCCTGAATATTTGAAAATGGCTGTTACTTTGCTTCACTTGAAATGCTAGTTAGCTTGGGCATAACATATAGGTTCAAAATCAGTTTGCCCTTTGAACTTTGAGGTGATTGCTTCATTGTCTTCCAGCACCCAGTATTACTGATAGGTGTGATGAAATTCCGACTATTATTTCTGTGTAGTTAACCTGATTATGCAGTGGCGGCCTCCGGAGTCCCGCCGCGAAGATGCTCAAAGTCACGGTGCCCTCGTGCTCCGCCTCGTCCTGCTCTTCGGTCACCGCCACTGTGGCCCCGGGGGGCCGGGAGCCTCGTCCCAGATTACTGGATCGACGGCTCCAACAGGGATGCGTTGAACGATTTCTTCGAAGTGGAGTCAGAGCTGGGACGGTAAGGCGGGGGGCGGCGGCTCCTGGGGAAGCCTTCGGCGGGTACGGCGGTCCGCCCCTCTCGCGGGAGAGCTCCTGGGAAGCGGGAGCCGGCCTCCTGGCCCTTCGACGTCTCCCCGCCCAGTGTCCGGGAAAGAGCTGAGCACTGTTCAAGTGAGAGTGGGGTCTCCCGCGGAGCGCCCAGGCCCGCGCAGCTGCCAGCGGCAGTCCGACTCTCCGGTGCACTCCCTCCTCCTCGCCGGCTGCCACATTCCTTGGGTGCAGCGCCCACCACACGTGGGCCCTGCTTCTCAATCGGTGTCTTTGCTCACGATTATAGCTTGCCAGAGGCTGCTGTCTAGTTGATTTTTTGGGGTCGGGGTGGAGGGTGCCCCTCCAAATCATGACAGAATTATTAAATTAGATTCTTCCTCCTTCCCCTCACCAAGCTCTCCAGAGCAAGCGCACTAGAAATCAAACTTAAATACTAGCTTCCCTGCAGAGTCTGTACAGGAATGAAATGGGGGTGGGAGTGGGGAATGAATCATTTAAGACAGTTAAAGGCAGAATAATGAACTAGTGTGGCTTTAAGAAAACAGCACATGGGGTCCAGGCAGTGGTAATTAGAAGCTTCTCTTCTTTATTGCTGGAGTGATTGATTTAAATTATCTATGCAAAAAGCCATCTTCCTGGGGTGACAGAAATGTCCCTCATCCCTCCTCTGAAGAGGCAGACAGGTAGTGCTTTTACCATGTGGGTAATGTATGTTTTCAGCTTTTCATCCATTGAAAATTATGTTCTCTTTCCCTTCCTTCCCTTTTCCTTTTTTCCTTTCTATTACCCAGTGGTAAGGGGACTTATTTCCAAAAAATTTTGTTCGAGAATCTTTATGATAGGGGATCTGAAAATGTAATTTCCACTACCGACAAGTTGACTCTTCTGTACTTAATACTTCTTTGCCATTTCATTTCCATTCTTTTTCTTTTTTGCTGGAAAGAGTTTAGCTAACAGTCAATTTCTTTTTTATGCCCCTGGAGACCACAGTGCGGGGTGCTGGATGTTGGTAGGTAGGTGGATGGTGGAAGGTCACCACCCCTCCAATTTGCCACTACTTTTAATGGCTCGGGGAGTACAGAAGGTGTGTAAGAAAGGCAAAACATATGAATGAAAATTAAATAGCTTATCAGTGTTCAAAAATATTCCAAAATATTTCATCATTGAATAATGTACACATAAAATATCCAATTTTGATCAAGTGTTTCAAAGTTCATCTGAAGATGTGATGTTATATGCATCACTAGTAGGTTGAAAATGAAATGCCTCCCCCTGTAAACTTCTGATTAAAGAGATAATCTACTTAAAATTGTTTACTTGGTGTTTTAAAACTGCCACCTAGTAGAGGAAGTGCCTGATAGCACTGGGGGGACTGTCCCACCACCAAATATAACTGCTTTCTGAGTAATACTTACCCTAGATGCCTCTAAATGGCTCCGACTTATCAGCCCACATTGTCTTTATGAATAAGCTTCGCCATTTGAAAACTCAAAAATTTCCTTAATTTGAGGAATGGGAAAGTGGTTAGAAAAAAATAAACTGCTAATTGTACATATGTATGGGATTCTAGGTTTCATAGAGAAAACCTAAGGAATTTGAAATTAAAAAAAAAAGCTTGGTGTTATATTCTGTAGTAAAATTTGATTACCTTGAAAATCACAGAATTAAACTATTTTAAGAAAAAAGGTAAAAATTCTTACCTTTGCTAGTTTTCAGTAGTCATGTGTATTAGGTAAACTCTCTGTAGACGGCAGTATTGGTGAGGTCCATGCTTATTCCATTTGGTTGGGACTTTGAGAGATATTATCACTTCACGATCAAAGTTGTTTTTTTCAATGAAATAAATCTAAAACATAAAGCAACTAGTATTACAGATGTAATTACTAAGAATGTATAAAGCCAAAGAATGCAACAGAATTGTAATTGTATTGACTGACAAAAGTCCTCTTCCTTCCTGCATAATCTCAGTCCCTGAGTTTCAAGTCTTTACTCTCTTTACTCTCAGTATTGGGCCAAATTTTCCCACCACTGGTGACTCTTAAGACCAAAAATTTAACTCATTAGTTGTCATTAAGCTGCTACGAGAACAATGCCCTTGGGGCCATGAGGTGCCATTGTGGTTAGTTCCAGGGTGTAGACAATCCCCACTTGATTAAGATAATTGTGAGAAGTGTTCTTCTGTTACAATTATCTACTGTAAACTAGTGACACGTGAATTAAAGAAGATTGGACATGTGATGGTTAGGGCAACACACCCGAGGACGTGTCTGGGAATTTCAGGGAGCGAAATTCCGACAGCTGAGAACACTTAAAGCCCTTGGGTGATGCTGGCAGTACTGATGTGCATGGTGCCTTTCAGACCAGGACGGATGTGGTACATTTTGGTTTTGTTTTTGTTTTTGCTGGATGGGGTGTGGAATTGGGAGTGGGAGTGACAGGGATTATTTAAGAATATAAGGGAAAGTAAGTTTTTAAACATCACATTTGAAAATATTGCTTTGTTTATTGAGTTTGTCAAAAAGTTTACCACAGTCATGGAACACCAACAAATTCATCTACTTACAAATATGAATCGGCCCTGATCCTATTCAGGGCTCCCTATCCTAGAGAGCTGGTGGTCCTCTGCCCATTGTCTCGAGAAGCTGGCGTTTTAAAGGCTTTTCCCAGGGAGAAGAGAGCCTGCCTCTGGTCAGATTCTGCCTCGTGGTTTGGCACATGGATGGAAAGAATTCGGCCTGGCCTGCTCTGTCGGGGGGATGTGGCCCTGTACATCAAAACTCATGTTCTGTTTTCTGTTATTTCCTACCTTTTGTTTCTGTGTATCTGACTGAAAGAATATTTGTAGCAAACTAGATGTATTCCCCCGTATCCAGGTTAAGGGAAACCAAATGAAAGATAATTAGGACAAAAGAAAATTGTGTTATTTTATTTGGAATCAGTTTTTTAAAAAATGCCATTCCACCTAACTGTAGTTTCTTTAGGCTAATGACTGCCAATCTGATACAGTTAAAAAAATACATTTATATGGCAATCAGTTGAAGCATATTTATATAGGATCCCTTGCTGTATGTATTATTTCTCAGGAACCAAGGAGATTAGTGAGGCATATGTGTGTATAAAATGGAAACAACCTTCATAAAATATTTATTCTTATTACCAACAATGTACCTATGTTTTCTATTCTATGCTGTTTGAGTTTATCCTGTTTCATTAAAAAATTTTGGTTAAATTTATGTGATTTCACAACCCACTAATGGGTTTGAGAAGTGCCATTTTAGGCCATAAATCTGGTATGTCAGGTGAAAGAATGAAGCAGAGTTGTTTTGCAAAACATCCCGCAGACCAGTTAGCAACATTGAGTGATCTCTCCATTTGAAGTGCTTTATAGAGAAAAATTCACTTGTCTTTGCCTCCAAGTCATTATTGGGTTTCCCCTTCCAAACATTTAGGAAAATCCCTGGTGTTTCCCCAGGATCTGGTGTGTGTACTATCAGTATTGTGGAATGACTAGGGGCGCAGGAGGCTGGGCCATTCACGCATTCACCATAGAGGAGATGAATTCAGAGGCCTGAGCAATGGGGTCTTCTACTCAGTAACATAACCCTGGCTGCAGGTGAGGGACAGCAAATGCTTCATGTAAGGAAACGTGAAAAATGTGCAGTTTCAAACAGAAAGGCTCCAACTGTGCTCTTGGCTGGTGAGGGGTCATCTCTTTTCCTTCTCCCCTTCCCCCTGGCTTCTCTTTGTTCAAGTCCCTTCCAGACCCATTCTGAGCCAGTATGTCCTCTGCCTCACCTTTGCCCCGACACTGTCCTTTACAACCCCCCAGACTCTCCAGGGGTTTCTGCTGGCTGTGGATCTGTGGATCTCCTGCCACCCACACTTCAGTTAGTCTTGTCAGCACTTTGTGGGATGGTATATTTTTTATCTGACTAGGAATTAAAAATATCACTGTTCCATCCCTCTCTTGTTCTCTATATATCCAATTCTTTTCTCAGGCAATTGACTCAGGAGCACAGAGTATGAACAAGTGGGAGAAAAGAAGCTGGGGCTGCACAGGCTCTTTGCAGGAGCACTGATGGTAGGCTCCTGGTGGGCAGTCAGTGGGTTTGGCTGGTTCCCTGATGTGTGCTTGTCACTGAGCACAGTGATCAGTACTCAGCCGGGGCTCGACAAATGATTTTAAAGAGAGTGAATGAATGACAATGAAATAGGCCAGGCACAGTGGGCAGGCACCCTTGCCGTTCTTTTTGAGACGAGGTCTCTGGTTGTCCTGATGAGAATATGTCGGTTCTAGTGACCCTGGGGAAAGGGAAATCTGGTGACCTGTTTATCTTCTCCTTAAAACTTGTGTGGCCATGACCTTGCTCTCACTCTGTGTTGGTTTCCTTTCTGTGCAGTGGGAGTATTGATAATTGCCACCTCATAGCTTGTATGTGTCACTGCCCTTCTGTTGGCAGAGGGCTCTGTGGCTCTGGAATGAAAGGGATTCAGTTTCACCTTCACCATTATTTTACCACAGGCATGTCAGAATTAGGAGTTAGATCAACTTGAACTTAAAAGCATGAATTTCCTCAAAGCTATACCAACCACTGATTTTAAAAAACATAGTAAATGCTAAATTTGGAAATACATTCATTGTCAAGAGCTATAAAGCCAAGTGGAGACTATGATAGGATCATTACTTTAAGAATTCACCCTTTTTATATGTTTAAATACTGTTAGAAGTGTAAAAATAACTCCTAATTTGGAAAAAAAAAAGACGCAGGTGCTATTTTCTTCTAAACTGTTCTGCAGAACTTGAAAAGATGAAAGAGAAAAAAAACACTAACTACAAAAATATCTTCAAAGACCTTTCTTATAAATACCTTACCCTCAGACATATAAATGCATACATGGATTATGTGTTTGTAGTAAAGCATTTGACAATAAAGTATTGAGTGGTAGCCAAGTGAACTGTTTCAACTACTAGTTGTTATTCTTTATATGTTAATGATTCTTTTTCTTGATAGCTTAAAAAGTGGTTCTCTTTAGACTCCCTTTTGGGGAAGTTAACATATCCAATTAAAAAAAACTGAATTTAAAAAATTTCAGTCAGGTTTATTTTGCAAAATATATTTGAGTCTGTGAACCATATCATTAGCAGCTAGAATCAAGGTTTCACTCATATTAATCTTTACCTTCATCTTTTTCTATGTTTGATAATGCAGGTTCACCTGAAAATTTCATCATTCCAATAGTCTAATTAGGAAGTTAGATCTAAATATTAATAGTATTTGCACATTCTTTAATACAGTCCATTTTTAAAGTTCTGATTGCTAGTGGATCACAGTAGTTGTGTGGGTGATGTAAAATAGTGAAAGGTTCGGCTGGGAGATGTTCCTCAGTAATCTCATCAGGAGCAAAGATCAAACTAGGAAAGGGCCATTGCTGGACAGAGGGTGATTTATAATAATGGGCAAATGGGAGCACATGGAGAGCTTTCTCTTTTCTTGTAGAGCAAGGTTACTTAACCTTGGCACCATAGACATTTGGGGCCAGATAATTCTTTGTTGTGAGTGTGTGGGGGTCTCCTGTGCTTTCTAGGCTGTTTAGCTGTGCCCTGGCCTCTGCACACTAGATGATGGTAGCAGTCCCTCCCTTCCCTAAGTGTGACAACCAGAAATGTCTCTAGACGTTGTCAAATGTCAGCCTCTTTCCTGTTGAGAACCACTGTCTGAGAAGCTTGAAGCTAGTTTTTGCATGGTTCTCTTTTAGTTAAGCAGTTGGTTCAGGGCTTAAAATCATGTGGCTTTATTATGTGCTTCAACTGAATGCCTCTCCCATTTCTATGTAATACCATTAAGACTTCTGTCATGTGTGCATACCACATTTGCTACAACTTGCTTAGTATTTTTGGGTAAATTACCTCATTTTTGTTAACCTAAATTTTCTTATCAATAATACTTTTTTGGTTAGCATGACAACGAATATTCATGCCATAAATAGAAACAAATTATAAAAATAAATTGCAATAAAAGCAGAGCATTTTTATTAAATTATAGCTAGAAAGGTTTGCCTGCAGAAAGTTCCAAGCCTGAGGGTTGATCTCTCTGTTAAAAAGGGGAGATCATCAAATATTAGCAGGGTTAAAACCATAGGAGCACAAATTGAGGATTTCTTCTTGATGTAATCAGAATGATTGAAACATAATTGAAAAGAGAATGACATGCTAGTTTTGTGATTCCTTATTACTGAATTGCATGCCTTTGTGTCACCTGAAGTCCTCTCTGTTTCAGGTCTGACGTTTTGAATCACTATGAACTAGACATTGTATGTTGGTAGTGTGTGTGTGGTGGGCCAAATTGGCTAGAGAATGAATGACTATAATGAATAAAATACTGTTTGTCCTCCACATGCATAGTTTACTGATAATAGGGCATTAACAGTAAATTTAATATGAGATAAATAAATAAAACTAATATGAGGTAGAAACATGAGAACCACCAAAATCTTCACAACAGTGATAACTCCAAATAGGAGGATGAGGTGTCTTCATGGAAAAAGCAGACCTCAAAGTTCGACAGGATTTTAACAGGTAGAGCTTTGGAGAAGGGTTTACAAGGTGGAAAGTACCTTCTTGTGAAAAGTACCTTCTTAAGGAAAGGCAAATACTGGCAAGAAAATTCAGGGAATGCGTTTGATTTTGAAAACTTTACAAAACACAAATATTGTCAAGACAGATAAGTGGGAAGATAAGTTGATATCAGATCAAAGAGAAAAAAATGACTGTAGAATCAGCTGCATCTTGGTCTGAAATTTTAGGACTCAGAACTTGTCACTAACCCATAAACTAGGGGGTGGGTAAGAGAGAACTTACAATGTTTGTCTGAAAAAAAGAGAAAGATAAAATACCTTCCACAGCCTGTGATGTGATAAGAAAGGGGAAGTGTGGGATTGAGGGGATTGAGATCAGTAACCTAGACTTGGTAAAGAGCCCCTAAAGGCACAGAAAGTTAATATTTTAGGCTTTGTGGACCATGAGGTCCCTGTGGCAACTCTCAACTCTGTGATGGCTGAGTGGAAACAGCCATAAATAACATAGAAACAATGTGCATGGCTGTTTTCCCGTAAAACTTTGTGATAGTGAAATTTGAATTTCGTATAATTTTCACCTCACAAAATATTCTTCTTCTTTTTATTTTTAGAAACCATTTAAAAGTGTAAAAACCCTTCTTAGGTTACAGACCATAAAAGCAAGTAGCTGCCTTATTAGTTCCTTGACCTGTGTTTGCTGAACCCTGACCTAGATCAGTCAAGCTAAAATTCTATTCCTCCTCAGTTACATGAAAATTTCAGGTTAAAATGACAGCAAGACTTCATTTATTCAAGGAGCTCCCTTGAGTCTCCCTTTCACTTTGAAAATGTCAGCCCGATACTAGTTTTTTCAGATGGGCACAAGCATTAAATACATACTCATCCTTTATCCATAGCTACTGAAACTGTAACAGTTGCAGTTCTTATCTGTGTAGCAAGTTGACTAGCTCCCTTTGTCATTCATCTTTTTGAAATTGGAGAAGCTTTACTTGAAGTTTGTTTAAGTTAAATTTCTGTATCATGATCAGTGTTCACATTCAGATTACCCAAGGGGTAATTTATTTTGTGTATAATAATTTTTATAGGTTTCAGGTTTATCTTTTATTATATTTGAAGTGACAGTTACAAAATCATATGCTAAATAAACTATTGATAAAAGATTTACCTCTAGTAAGGTTTTATTACTTAATTTTTCTGTTTGTCAGTATATTATCTGCATGTTAAATAATCCTTCTTTATGCCATGCATGTATCTCAGACGAATTAAGGTCCTTTAAATTGGAACTGTTTAAATTAACAATCTTTTGAAAAAATAGAGTTATTCCTTTCTTTGTTTTGAATAGACTGCAATGCTAAGCTAAACCATTCACTTACATTTTGACTAAAGCAGAGATCTCCATGGTGGGATATGAAATATAAAGGGCACTAGAAGAAAGCACTAGAGAATCTTTAAAAATTTTTTTCTTCTAATTTTTGCTTTTAATTTTGGCTCTTAATATTTAAAAAATCATATTACATGTTTTTTAAGTATCACAGATACAGTGTTTGTAGGTATATAGTATATGTAACTTGGGAGCATGTGCTCAAAAATATTGGAAGAAAGAATAGTAGTTATAAGTAGATACTGAATAAGCTTCTTTACTTATGTTTAAATAACATTCTACTTTAAGAAAATATTTTAAAGTAGATATATAGATCAAAATGGAAACAAAAAAATCATATTACGAGGTATGTCTTTGTGCAGAAAGGGGAAGTGGGTACATATGTGAACTTGTTATGCATTTTAAATCTACTTGATGAAAGGTTTTGATACGAACTTACTGCCACTGTAACCAAAAAATGTCACATAGTAGCAAACAGAAAACGAGAAAGGGAATACAGCTTGTCCTTCAAGCAGTGTTAAGTGATTTGTTTTTCTTTGTGGTTGAACCCCAAATTCATATTATTTGCAAGAACTTCAATTTTCATATACTTAATTTAGTTCATAGTAAATTTTGCCAGTTGCTCTTTTGGTGAGTAGGGCTTGAAGAGTTGTGGACATTAGCGTCAGAATGTTTAGTTTAACTCTGTTAAAAAATTCATTGTCATTAATTCCTTCTTAAGTTATGCTTTACTGTGATATTGTTGAAAAATTCACCAGGTTCTAAAAATATTATGTCTTAACAAGTAAAAAAGGTTAGACAAAACCCCATGATCAAAATGGTCTATTAAAAAGGTAATGGTCATGATATATTCTTACCTGTTTTCTCTACTTGTTTAGAGTAGAATTCTTTGTTAAAAGTGTACTTTCTTTGATCTGTGTCCTGATTATAGATGGAACTTGGCTAATATTATAAACCAGGACAAAGTAGAATTGGGGATAGCATATCCATAATTATGTTTACACATTTATTGTTATCTCCACTGCAGTATTAGAAAATCTCTCTCTACTATAAGCCCTTATAGGCTGTTTAGTGGGACGTTGGCTTGCACTTTGGCCTTCACTGACCTTTTTATCTTGGTCTGCCTTACCTGTTGTTCTGTCTCAAATGGACAGCTGGTTAGTGACTACTTTAACTTAGTGACGACCTTCCATTTGGAACTCAGACATACAAAGTTGTTCTTTAGTTGGGATAACGTCACAGTCCACGTTTAATCTTTGACATAATGTAAATATACTGCTACCTATTCATTCAAGTGAATCTTACATATTTTTTCAAAGCTCCCTGTCAGGACAAAAATTGAGAAAATAAGGTATATTATTAAATGTGACCAAATGCAAAATATGTAATTCAGTAAGTCAGTCAGGCCTACAGTGTTCATCATAATAGGCCACTGAAGGTTTCTTGTGTGAGTGGAAACATTTTTAGTGGCTCCTTTGGGACTCTGGGTCCTTCTTTTTCTGTCAATGTGAACACATAAGCTAATAAAAATATTCAACAGAGTTAAACTCTTGAGAAACTCCTGAGTGTAGCCTGTAACTAGAAGCTATCTAAAAACATAACAGAGCTTGTCATGTGTATGTATGACACATTAGTGAATGGAAGTTATCAGGATAATCCACAGCAAACCAATACAGTTCTTTCACATTTTGAGCCACTGAGGAAATGGAACTCAGGACTGAGCTGAAGAAGTGGGGAGCAGTTGAGGTTCTGGCCCAGGCCAGGAGGGGGCGCAGGTGGTGGAGGGACCAATCCTCAGGGACCTTGAGTGCAAGGGGAGATGTGGGCAAGACTACTTACTTGGATGGCTTCAAGGTTGCGGCAGCAAGCCGGCCATTCTTGACAGTTGAGTGGGTGGAGGCGAAGGAGGACTGCTGAATGAGGTGGGGGCTAAGACAAGACCTGAGCTAGAGGGCGTGAGGCGTGGGGAGGAAGACAGGCAGGATAAAATTGCTGCTTGATAGCCATATACCTTTGGGCAGAACGCTGAACTTCACTTAGCTTCATTCATGAAATGAAGATCCTGGTAGTTCATCCTCCCAAGGTTGCTATGATGATGCAATGAGATCAGGTGTATAAAAACACTTAGCTCCAGAGCTGGGCTGTATTGTTAATATCATTCTCCAGATGGGACACAGAGTGGGAGCCAGGGGATAATGATTCTGATTTGGGTATCCATTGGGGAAAAACCATACTCCATTTTACATAGCCCTTTTATCACTCTGACCCCAACTTGTCTGCTGGCTCCAGTTCCCCCACTTCTCCTCACTGCCAGCAGGGAGTATTTACTAGGAGCTTGGTATTTGCATTTACTCGTTTATGTACATTGCTAATCATTTCAGTGATCATCACCAGCACCATTTTTCAGATGAGGAAACTAAGGCTCCGAATGGTCGACCAGCTTATTCAAGCTCACATATCTGGAGAGGGGATGCAAGCCCAGGTTCATCTTGTTCTCTTTCCACTACACCTGCCTTGACCTCGAGGAACCTTCATGTATCTATGATGCTGTGCATGAAACTGTCTTGGCCTGAAAGGGCTTGTCTTAACTCCTCCAGGGCAGTCATCCTTAGGTAAAAGGTTTCTCCCACCTCCCTGCTCTCCTATCATTTCATATGTTTATTGTCTTACAGGTAAATGCTTGGTCTTCACCAGAGCATCTGCTCCTTGGGCAGAAGAACCCTGTATGTTACCCACATTTACCCCACTACTGAGTCCATTCTTCAGCCTACTTCCTGCCCCTTAGAAGTGCTTAATAAATGCTGTGGAATAGCAAGTGATTGAATAAATGTTAGAAGAATTAAGTGAAGAGCTGCAGAAAAATGAGCAGGACTTAAATCTGTCCTTCTTCGGGCTGTTTTCCCTGTGCAGCCCTCTGCTAAACTGGCACACAGTGAAATCACTTACTCAGGACCTGTGTCCTTCCCTAAGAACGTCAACTGTTTGCAGGCTGGGCCTCAGCCCTCTTGTTCACTGCTCAGTCTCCAGCACCTAGCACAATGCCTGGCATGTAATGAGCGCTCAGTAAATACTTGTTGGATCAGTGAGTCAGTTGTACCAGCAGGGCTTCTGCAATTGACAGTCCTTTTGATCCCAGGAGCCTCTGGTGTTTTTATCAGTCTACTCTGTCTTCAAGGGCCCCCTCTCTGAGTGACTGGGAATACTGTGATCTTCAGTGATTAAATCGTTACCTCTAGGGTCCCTTCTAGCCACAAGAATCTGTGTTTTCTTCTGATGGAACTCTTTGAATGATTTGCCTTAGTTCTTTCTGTGTGTTCGGGAGACAGAGCAGCTTTTGGAGTAAGGAGGGCTCTAAGCTCAAAAAGATTTGAAAATGTGTTGGAAGACTATTGAATAATTTTTTTTATTTTGTGCATTTTAAATGCATCACCTCTTTTTAGAAATGTGCTCATTTTTATATTTGCTCACTTGTAATTCTTTTAAAGGACCATGCAAATGCTGACATTAGTTGTGATCAATACACAGGATAGGATTTAGCAAGAAGGGATGTTTCTTAGCTCCCCCCTCCTCTAGTTTTGCTTTTGGAGGAATTGTTCCTTTAAAAAGCCTGGCTCCTGACCTGTTTGTGGCTGAGTAATCAGTTAGCAATGTCCTATACCATAGTCCTGAAACATAGGACCCACCTGACCAAGGGAAGGGGAGCGCTTAGGAGAGGATCGTGAGGGAGAAAAGAACATAAATAGTCTGTTCTATGTCTATCTTTATTTGAGGACATTATGTAAAAGCCATCTATTGAGATGTCTAATTCTTTGATCAGAAAAATAAATCATGTATGGGCTTAACTTCCAAGTAGGGTCATTAGCTTTATGTCCATCATTTTTATGCACTGTTAAAATAATTATTTGGGGAAATGTGTATGTCCCATCTGTGTTTTGACAACAGAGGTTATAGAAGTATGGTGAAAGAAAACTGTGTGGGAAGAAGAAGGCAGAGACAGGGCTGCAGGGTGAAGGAAGGCCACTTCTCCCGGTCTGTTTCCTGAGTCCAGTTACAAGTCAGCTGACAAGCACCTCTCTGTCCCTGCATGATTCCTCTTCCCTTTGTCCCACCAGACCCAGCCTCCCTCTTGCTTTCCTTATATCTCCTCTTGTTACAGACTGAATATTTGTGATTCCTCCCCCACCCCCAACCAAATTCTTATATTCATGCTCGACCCCAATGTGTGGAATTTGAAGATGGGGCCTTTGGAAAGTGATTAGGTTAGATGAGGTCTGAGGGTGGGACCCTCCGATGGGATACAGGCCCTTATAAAAGACAATAGAGAACATAATGTTTCTCTTTCTCTGCCATGTGAGGAAACATCAGAAAGGCAGATGTGTGCAAGCCAGGAGCACAGCTCTCCCCAGAACTGACCATGCTGGGCCCCTAGTCTTGGACTTCCAGCCTCCAGAACTGTGAGAAAATACATTTCTGTGGTTTAAGTCCCCCAGCTATGGTATTTTGTTACAGCTGCCCATGTTGAGAAACTCTTTGGCTCTCCTTCCCCACTCAGATATCTGGTCAGAACCTCAGAATGCGCCTGCTATCCTCAGAAACTAAGCTGAATTAACCTGCTGGAGCAAGCAGAGTCAGAGGGAAATAATGCCTTTCTTTCCCAGATGTATGCATTATTCTGCCAGGCATTGGCGGATGTACTACAGAGACCAGCTTCACAGGGAATAGAACCCCCACGTTTGGTTTGTGTAGGATGGCCAGCACTGACTCTGAGTTGCTCTTACTGCTTGCTTATTTATTTATTCATAAATAACAAAAGGGCTCCCTTGTACCCTGCCACCTTGCTGGACCCTAGGCTGGGACAGTTCTGCTGTGGTCACACTCCCTCTCTCTCTCCCTCCCCTCTGTCTTCTCGACACCAGCACCTGGGTACCTACTGTGCATCCATACCTGTTGGCTTTCCACTTGCCAGTGCCTGCCAGATCCCAGCACATTATTTTCTCAGCAGCTGTCACAGGATTTTTTTGGTTGCCAACTAGAAACTTTGCTATTAAAAAAATTAAACTTGGCCTATCTTGAGTATCACATGTTTCCATCGAGACTTGGATCTGCATTCTGGCATAACTCACATGATCACTTGGGCACCTTTCTCAGGATGGAGAACCCGGTGTTCTTCTGGGCCTCTGACCACATTTTACCTGCTTATTCCACATGCAATTTCCAGCCTTGAAAAATCTGTGGTGCTTATGATTAGTTGAGGGCCAGTTAAGCATCATCTTATTTGGTCTTACTGAATTTATTACCCTATTCAGTATTTCTTTAGCACTAGGTTGCCTTCTCTGATAGTTGGTGTCACTTTCATACTTTCATATTTTATATTGTAAATTCTCTGGAATAAGGTTCCTGTTTCTAAGATGTAATTAGGAGCTAATACACAACACTGAAACATGAATGGTTACTGCATGACTTCACATGAGGACGAGGCAGTTCCAGAAAATATATCTTAATATTTATACACATCTGACTACTGTTCTTTGTATTTCACATACTGAAGAGTACGTGCGGTACAACCTTAGGTTTTCAACATCTACAAACAAGAGGACATTGGGGTAATTTAAAATAACTGCTGAAGGTGGGTTTTTCAGTATAATATTTGTAGTTTATTTTATAAGAAGGGCATTAAAATTAGAAGATATTAATCATTGTGTAGCTTTGAGATCTTATTTGTGCTTTTTGTCATAGTCATTAATTTTTTATTCAGAATAATATATTCTTCACTGGAAAGCTAAGTAACCAGACCCAGAATTACTTCAAATTGACTGTGATTCAGGAATAAAGAATAAAATCCTGGAAGTCATTTAGGATGTAAAAAAAAATTCTAGTAAGGAGTATTTTAAAGCAGTCTGTGGTCTGTGTGAACTGATAAAAACCTATCATGTAGAAGAGACTTCTTATATTTAAATGATGTCACTATTAGCCATACCTAAAAATGTATTTCTCTAACTTGGTACCTAAGTGCTGTAGTAAATATTGTCTAATGGTTTCATCGTACATTTCTTTAATAGCTGCAGTTGTCTGGTACCTATTAATTGTCTGGCTTATTGTAATGAGTCTTTGAAACTGTAATGAACTTCACTTTCCCCATCTCTAGAATGAATATGCTAGTGCCTTTCTCACAGGATTATTGCAAAGATTTTAAAGAGATAAGTCATATGGCTATATTCAGCCAAAAAGCTGTGCACATCATGCATGAGATTTTTAAAAATTTGAATAACAATGATTATTCTTTTTCTATTACCTATAGACTTCATTTGGATTTCATCAGCTTTTCCATTAATGTCTTTGTTCTCCTCTGGAATCCAATCTAGGCAATGACATTACACGTGGTTGTCATGGTGACCCTGCCTTCTTTGATGTGTGATGGTGTCTCAGTCTTTACTTGTCTTTCATGATTTTGACTGTCTTAAGGAGTACTGGCCAGATACCCTGTAGAATGCCCCCCAGTTTTCCACATGATTAAACGGGGCCTGGGAAGAATGCCACAGAGGTGGGGTGCTCTTCTTGTCACTTCATATCAGGGACACGTGATGTCACCGGTGAGAGTGACTTAATCACTCGGCCGGTGTGGTGTTCGCCGGGTTTTTTCCGCTGCGCAGTTTCTGTTTATCCCTTGCCCTACTCTATTGAATCTTTGGAACTGGAACTGGGTTACTTAATGTAACCCACTCTTGAGAGGGAGGGTGATAAGCTCTACCTCCTGGTTGAGGAGTTTCTACCTGTATTATTTATACTTCTGTAGGGAAGATTTGTGAGGCACTATTTTATCACTAATAAATTATTATATGTATATAAAGTGATTTAACATCTTAAGTAATTTTCCAAAATACTTGTAAAAATATACTGCCACCATAAATCATGCAATTGGGCATGTACTTGACAGGGAGAAACTGAATCTGCTAGAAGAAGCTGTCCCTGGAATCAGGTGCTTATACGATAGAGCAAACTGGAGATGAGAGGTGCGTAGGTAATGGTTCTCATCTGTGTTCAAAATGAGAGACAGCTGCAAGTATGTCAAGCTTCAAATTGTAAAAACACTGAGACATCATGATTGTATCTTGTGACTGTATCTGCATGACTAAAATGTGCATACATCTACATGATTCTTAAGATTCTGACTTCCATCTTCAGGAACACAGAGTGGATAGCACCTTGGAAACCAGCCAGGCACTGTTCTTTTGAAGAACCTGAAGCACAGAGAGGGCACGGGTCTTTCCCAGCACTCCAAAGCTAGCAGGTGGTAAAAGTGGGGCCAGAACCTCAATCTTCTGCACTTGGACCCTGTGACCCTGTTCTGCTCCTCACAGGTGCCACTTGCAGGAACCTGGGCTTAAACCCCACTTGGTTCTTCCTTTACAGCTTTCCTGAGTTATTTCAGAATACAGAATTTCTTATCTCCAGGAAGCTGTCACAGATTTTGATTTTTAAATTGTACTATTTTCTATTGTGTATGTTGTGTTTACATTTTTTTCCCCTACAGGATGCAGTCTTAAAAGTTAAAATGCAGCAAAAACTATTAAATACTGATAATATTTTACACTTGATTTCTTTCACATTTTGGGTAGTGTTCATTAACCTTGTAAAAAAGTTCTTTCCCTAAATGTATTGAAATGACATTCAAGATCCTAGTATATATACATGCCAGAATGCATTTCTGTGACTTGGGGACTTCGATTCTCAGCCCTATACAACTGATTGAAGTAACCAGTCAAATGTGCAGATGTCCCACCCACTGTAAAAAGGCTACCTTTATTAAAATATTACTCAAAGTACCCACCAATTAGGAGAGATATAGGCACCCTATGCTCATTGCAATATTATAATAGCCAAGATATGAATGCAACCTAAGAGTCCATCCATGGATGAATGGATCAAGAAGATGTGGTATATATATGTATATATATGTGTGTATATATATGTATATATATATGTATATCTATATGTACATAAAACAGAATATGGCTCACATAAAAAAGAATGAAATCTTGCCTTTGGTGACAACATGGATGGACCTAGAGTGTATTATGCTAAGTGACAGAGAAAGGCAAATACTGTACAATTTCACTTAAATGCGGAATATAAAAAACAAAAATAATGAACAAACAAAACAAACAGAATCATAGGCTCAGGAAACAAACTTCTGGTTCCTGAAGATGGGAAGGGTTGGAGTGTGGGCACACCGGTGAAGGGGATTAAGAGGCACAAACTTCCAGTTATAAAAAAAGTAACTCGTGGGGATGTAACATGCAGCATAGGGAATATAGTCAATAATATTGTATTAACTTTGTATGGTGATGTAGATGGTAACTAGACACTGTAGGGACCATTTTATAATGCATAAAAATATCAAATCACTATGACTATACACCTGAAGCTAATTGTATATTGTATGTCAATTACACTTCAACTGAAAAGAAAAAAGAAAAAAAATAGGATAGAATATATCATTTTATTTGTTCTTCCTCACTCTAGGAAAATGGAAAGTTTGAACAGAAGAACTGATTATATTATTCCAATATTTAGCAGCACTTTTGAACTGGAAAATTACATTGATGTGTTTTATGGTCCCTGAACATGTGTTGAGATTGAACCTATTTTCTTATAGTTGGCGACACTATTGATTCCAAAATTTAAGAGAAGTATATTGGATATTCTTGGTTTCAGTGAATGCTACCAGCACCTGCTTTGCATTAAATAAATGTTCTTGTCTTTACTCCTTTAAACCAATAATTCTGCTGACTACAGTGATAGGTTGGCAAGTTAGGTCTTAAATTCCTTTAACTGATAAAAAAATTATTTTTGATAGAAATAGCAGGTGTTTTCATTATAAATAACATGGAAAATAATATGGAAAAGACATTTCTTTTGTTTGTGTGCCTCTATCTGGGTCTGTGCTGAAGAATGCATATCCTGGTAACAGTGCTATATCTCTTCTTCCTTCCTTGGCCTGCATTCTCTGACATGAGTCAGCACTGCCGTTTCTTATTTCTCTCGCACAACTTCTACTTTGGCCCCGTCAGCCTGGTTTTTAGGCTCATAATTCCATCATTAGTGACAGTTGGGTCCCACTTGACTTACCCTCCCAAACTGATTCTCTGATCTTGATTTTTAAACCTCTTTACTGCAGGTGAGTCCATTGATGACAAATTTTTCCTTATCCTTTTAAAAGTGATAAGGTGACCATGCTTTGTATGCCATGAAATGCTGAGTATTCATAGACAAAGTTTGCTGTACATGAAACTTACCACCAAACTCTATTGGGTGTTATCATAAGCATGTGAGCAATGTTATCAAACCCATGAGGGAAAGGTTCTCACAAGTGACTTTAGCTTGTATAATCTGTGTCCAGCTAAACCAGAGTTTTAGTTTTATTATTCTACATCTATTTATAAAGAGTGTCAATGTTGGCAGTTTCTCTTGGCACTATGTACAGCAGGATTCCCAACTTAGATTCATAGATCTCTGTGCCTGTTTTAGGACTACATGACACTCCTGAAATTGAAAGCTGAGTTTTATGTGTATAAACACTTTTCTGAGAAAAGTGACCATAGCTTTCATCGAATTTTCAAACATTTCTAAGGAGCTCTGTTGTTTTGGGTTCTTCCACTCATACATGCATTCCTCCATACAGTCAGAGCTGTTGGATAGCACAAGGCTTGTGTTGACTTAACCATTGAGAAAATGTCTTTTTTCCCTCTTTTGCGGCCCTGCCCAGTCCATCTATCCCCAAACAGGGCTTTCTGTATTCTTACATTCCCTCTTCTATGTTCTTTTATTAGTTAGGATGATATAATATGCAAGTATAATTCAACAAATATATATTGCAGCACCAAAATAAACCCAACATAGAGTGTCTTAAACAGTACAGTGGATTTATGGGCTCAAGTAACTAATGTCAGAGGTTGCTCAGGGTTGATTGGTACCACAGATTTATTTCTGCATTTCTTTCATCTTCGCCCTCCTAGGTGTATTGGCTTTGTCCTCATGCCAGCTTCCCTCATGGTACCAAAATGCAGCAGTTTAAGTCCTGGTGTTAGCGATCAGCCATCATCATCCAGGGTGGTAGGCGCCTTCATTTCTTTCTGTCATTTAGTAAATCAGAGCCAGTTGGGCCATGGGGTTATCTGTGCACTAATTGACTTAGGCCTGTGTGGGGAAGTTGGGGTTCCTATGGCCAGGATCCTCACTGAACTTAAACCACCTGATAATGTAACTGGCCTGTTGCTAGGCTACCACTTCCACACCTTTAGGCAATAAGCTATTGTGCTATATAGAGAGCTCAGCACAGGACTCTGGGTGGGGGCAGAGACGCTGGTGCTCGACCTACCGCCAGGAGAACAAGCCAGGTAATAAACTCTTTCACCCCAAAGAACGTTCTGCTGTCATTTTCTTTGGTTGCACTGAATCCATAGCAAACTTGCCCAGGGCTGAAACCCATTGACAAGACAATTGGCATAGTCAGCAGGACTCATTGTTGACCAAGGAAAAAGACAAGCTGCCCTTAGGGGAGGGTCGCTTCAGCAGGCTGCCCCTGTGAATGGGGAGACAGTGGATCGTCCCGCAATGGGTATGTGGTCTGAGGAGGCTTGCCTCCTAGAGGACTGGGGTCCACCCAGGACAGGAGGCAATTGGAGGTGACACCTGAGGCAGGAGGGGTGGCCCTTGGTGTAGTAAGCAGATCCTTTGAGTAGCAGAGTACCCGTGAGGCAGCAGGGACTGTGGGTTGGCTGCTTCTCACAGTATTAAAAAAGTCTACAGAGAAGACCCAAGAAATGGCGGCAGGGGAACGCGCACTGCAAACTTCTGTGGATTCCCTGAGGAGGGAAATGGCATTTATGTGAGAGGAGGTGGCATGAGAACGCGAGCTGAACACTTTTGTGGATTACCTGAAGAAAGAGATGGCATTGATACAGGAGCAATGGCAGCAAGGAGCTATTGGAGATGAGACGGCAGTGCTGCCAGGTGTTCTGAAGGAGGAAGAGGCCATCAAGGAAAAAGATGAACTGAGAGAAGCACAGGCCAAGGTGGTCCAAGAACGTCAGCTGGGAAGCATTGAGCTGAAGGTAAGAGACCTTCTGAAGACTGAGGTAGCATTGCTGCGAAGTACACTAGAAAAGGTAAAGGTTGTAGCAGAGGAGGCACTTGGGGGAGGGGAGAGAAAGGTGCCATCAGCTCCAGAAATGGAGGAGCTGGGGAAGGATGAAGGGGTGGTGGCAGAGGCACCAACCCTTCCTGTATTGAAAGCACACCCAGTGGTTGTAAAGAAAATAAAAACCCAGCAGCTGAAGGTTCCACAAGGAGAGGAGCAGCCCCCTCCCCAGGTCATGGAGCATCCTATGGTCTGCCCCTATACTCAGGCTGAGCTGGTGGATTTGGGCTCCTGGTTTAGGCAGAAGACCTTGGAGTCAATATCAGCTTGACCTCTGTGTCTGTGGGACTTAGGGGTGGATGAAATTGTTCTGTCAGGGTCAGAAATTGGAAAGCTGTCTTCCTCTTCCCTGACAGTGCAGCCTGCCTTGAGGCAGCAATTACAAAATGCACATCCGACTCCAGGGAGTCACACCCTCCTTAATTGGCTCATGGCTGCACTTCATGCTGTGTGGCCCAATCCGGGTGATCTACCATCCTCTGCTAGACGGCAGATGTATGCTGAACTCCAACAGGTGCTACGAGAGCTAGGCATGAGAAATGTGATCTATAGTCCAGAGAATTATGGCGCAGATGAAGAGATTTTCACTATTGGATGAGAAATATTGTACTTCAAATGACCTCCACATCCCTCTTTGGGTCTCTAGTGGCCATTCTTTCCCCCCACTTAGAGCATCCCATAAGCGAGGTGACACGTACAGTAGCAGACTTAGGAGAGGCTGAAGCAATGAGAATCCGGAAAGAAATAAGACCTGTTACTCACAAGAATACAGGGCCCCATGAAGGTTATTAGGACCAAGATGTGGGTTGATTTATTTGGGCAGGAGCAGATGGAAGGAAATTAGATGGGGAAGTCAAATAGGACCTTACGAGAGCTATGGCAACAGCTGAAACCAGAGCAGCAGTTTCAGCCATTAAGACCAAAGAGGCAGAGATCAGAGACAGAGCCACGAGTCCAGCCTGTGTGTTTGCAAGACTTACTGCTGGAAAGTGAGCCAACCTCCCTTGAACCCACACAGGAAGGTGATTGGGGAAGATGGTTTGACTGAGGGGAAGGTCAAGGTATCTGCCCTAAGGGACTGGGGGTGACCGGAGACCACATGTTGAAATAGCTATCCATTGGTTCCCAGTGAACATACAATGTGTCCTGGCTTTGGTGGACACTGGGGCTGAATGTTCACTGATTTATGGTAACCCTGAGTGTTTCCTCAGGACTCCCACTATCATAGATGGATACAGGGGGGAAGGCTATCAGAGTGAAATAAGTCCAAATTCCTTTGGGAATAGGGCATCTACCCCCAAAAGCGTATACCGTCTATATATCTCTTATCCCTGAGTAAATTTGGGGGATTGATATCTGCCGGTCTATGGTTGTGGACGACTGCAGGTGAGTTCACACTGAGAGTACGTGTGGTGAAGGCAGTTCTGAGAGGACATGCTAGGCACCCACCCATAGCTTTGCCTGTACCTCAGCGGGTGACTAATACTAAACAGTACAAACAGCTTGGGGGGCATGAAGAGACTGAAGAAACTCTCCAGGAGCTGAAAAAGGTGGGTAATATAAAGCCCACCCATAATCCATTCAATTCCCCAGTGTGGTCAATAAAAAGCCAGATGGCTCCTAGTGTATGACTGTGGATTACAGAGGACTAAGGTCATACCCCCTATGCATTCTGCTGTCCCCTCTATTGCAGGCTTGATGGATACCCTGAGCCATGAACTAGGAACATATTATGTGGTAGATCTTGCTAATGCCTTTTTTTCCATTAGCATTGAGCAGGAAAGTCAAGAACAGTTTGCCTTCACATGGGAAGGACGGCAATGGACTTTCATCATCCTCCCACAAGGATACCTCCACAGCCCCACCATCTGTCATGGACTTGTAGCCCAGGACTTGGCTATATTGGAGAAACTGCCAACGGTGTGACTGTACCATTATACTGATGATGTCATACTCACGTCCAATTCCCTTTAAGATCTAGAAGGTGCAACACCTAGATTGCTGCAATATTTACAGGAGAAAGGATGGGCTGTAAACAGCACCAAGGTTCAGGGACCTGGTTTGTCTGTCAAATTCTTGGTGGTCGTCTGGTCGGGTAAGGCCAAAGTGATACCATAAGCAGTTATAGGTAACGTCAAGGCCTTCCCTACCCCCACAACTGTAGCATTGTTACAGGAGTATCTGGGTCTTCTAGGCTACCAGAGAGTGTTTATCCCGCACTCGGCACAAATTCTGAAGCCCTTATAGAGGTTGGTATGAAAGGGTGTCAGGTGGGACTGAGATGAGACACATGCATCTGCCTTTACTACAGCAAAACGGGCAGTCAAGGCCATGCAGGCCTTGAGTGTGATAGACCCATCAAGGCCCTGTGAGGTGGACGTTCATGTCACTGAAGATGGTTATGGCTGGTGTCTCTGGCAGCGGCTTGAATGAACTCGCCAACCCACTGGATTCTGGTCACAGCTCTGGAAAGGGGCAGAGGTACAATACAATTTGATAGATAAAAAACTGGCTGTCATGTATCATGTCCTGCTGGCTACAAAACACATCACTGGAATGTCCCTGATAAAGGTAATAACCACGTAACCCATCTTGGGGTGGGTAGGAGACTGGACCCAAAATCCAAGGAGTGGCATGGAACAAACACCCACACTAGCCAAGTGGGGTGCTTACCTACAGCAATGTAGTGCCCTCTCTATTAGCGCCTTGAGTGAAGAACTCCAATGCTTGCTGGGGCTGGTGACATATACTAGTGAAAAGCTGGAAGAACTTGCCTTTGAACCGTTAGTAGAAGAGAGTCCCTATCAGGATGGAAGAGCCCCTATAACCAAAGATGCATGGTACAAAGATGGCTCCAGCCATGGGCAGACCCCAAATTGGAGGGCCATAGCTTTCCATCCTAAGACTGAGACAATATGGATGGAAGATGGTGAGGGGAAGAGCAGCCAATGGGCAGAGTTGCGGCCGTGTGGCTTGTGATCACCCAGGAGCCCTACCCTATAGTTGTCTGCACTGACAGCTGGGCTATCGGGGCTTGACCTTGTGGCTACCAACCTGGTACCATGCCAAGTGGCTGGTTGGCCACCGACCCTTTGGGGGTAAGAACTGTGGCAAGACTTATTGGCCTGTGGTCAGAGTAAAATAATTACAGTACACCATGTGACAGGTCATTTGCCACTGGCATCCCCAGGAAATGATGAAGCAGATAAATTGGCCCAGATATATTGGGTAGAAGGAAAGACTGCCTCTGATGTAGCCCAATGGCTACATCAGTGTTGCATGTGGGGCAAAAGACAATGTGGGCTGTAGCCTGTCGGTAGGGCTTGCCTTTGACCTTCGAAGAAATTAGTAGAGCCTGGCAGGCATGTGTCATATGCTGCAAAAGGGACTTACACCGAGTTCCACAGCAACATGGGACAATACCTAAGGGGCCTATATCCCTCGTCAGATGGCAGATAGACTATATCAGGCCTCTACCTGTGTCAGAAGGATATTGGTATGCGATGACCTGTGTGGACACAGCTACTGGACTCTGGTTGCTTTTCCTACCTGTTGTGCAGACCAAAAGAGCTATGGAGCTTCTCTTTGCTGCCTGTGGCCAATCACAGGTAATTGAGAGTGGTCAGGGCACCCATTTTACTGGACGTACACTGCAAGAATGGGTGCGACAGCTGGGAATCAGGTGGAAGTTTCATGTGCCATACAATCCTTCCGAGTGGGAATGATAGAGAGGCACAGTGGCTTGTTAGAATCCGGACTAAAGTCAGATACCAATAGTCTGCGGGGATGGTCAGTCCACTTATGGAGGATGCTAGGACGTTTGAAGGAGAGACCCTGAAAGGGAGTCCTGAGCCCTGTAGACCTGTTAACACATATGGCTGCCTCCCCTATGCAACTGCAAGTGCAAACCAAGGAAGAATCACTGAAGCCGAGGTTCGGCCACCAGAATAACGTCTTGCTGCCAGCACCAACTGCACTGAATCCCGGAGACTCCATCGAGTGGACATGGCCTTGGACCTTTCAACACATGGACCAATGATGGCTGACTCTCCTGGCACCTTGGGGATAAGGCCTGAAAGCTGGCCTCCGGTGTATTCCTGGAATAACAGCAGAGTGGCCACCATAGGTCACAGTAGTATATCCTGAACGGCCAGAAGGTAGGAGCATCTTACCGGGGAGGTTTGTTTTATCACTATGGCCAATGAGTTCACCTCCAGTAGCACTATATATAGACCTTTCAGTAACCCCCATGGGGAGAGGAGTAAAAGTATGGTATACTAGACCTGGAAGGGACCCTCTTCCTGCTATAGTTCTATCACAGGACCACTCTCTTGCATCCATCCTACCTGATGGACATTATTTGCCTATGTTGGTGGCATTAAAGCATGTGTCTTATCACCCCTAAAGTCTTTGCAGATTTGGAACTTCCTCTGGCTTGAAGGTTGTTATAATTTTTGTTACCTGTATCTTAATTTTTTATTATCTCTAAGTTGCTATTATCCTGTGTTGCTATTGTGGAATCTGGTTACAGTGCTCCAGCTTTCTCACACACGGACCATTGTGGAAGATGGAAAGTGTGTAGGTTGTAAGGCTAGAATCCCGGAGGGTGGAGTGTGGGGAAGTTAGGGTTCCTATGGCCAGGATCCTCACTGAACTTGAACCACCTGATGATGTAACTGGCCTGTTGCTAGACTACCACTTCCACACCTTTACACAATAAGCTATTATTGTGCTATAGAGAGCTCAGCCCAGTGCTCTGGGTGGAGGCAGAGATGCTGGTGCTTGACCTATCACCAGGAGAACAAGACGGGTAATAAACCCTCTCACCCCAAAGAACGTTCTGCTGTCATTTTCGTTGGTCGCATTGAATCCATAGCAAACTTTCCTGGGGCTGAAACCCATTGGCAAGACAGCCTGTATCACCACCATACTTGAATAAGTCATGGAGACAATGGGGAAGAGATTACAATGTTTAGTTTATGCCTGTCAGGGTCTACTTTTAGGACTTGGGCAATTCCAGCTCATGTGGGTGTGTGTGCTAGCAGGAAAGACACTGAGTATCAGCTAACCATATTTATTACAACCCTTAAATTAGGGGGGGTGCTGGCATACAGCTCTTGGTATCTGATCATGCTGTGGAGATAGGATTCTTAGTTCTGTAGAAGATGGGAATTTATTGTGTTCCCTAAAGAAAGTTACATAAAGCATTAGTTCCTTGGGATGTTCTATCAGTCAGACTTCTTCTGCCAGAGAAACAGAAATAGTAATTAATATACCTACATATGTGCATATTTATTTGTTTATTTAAATATCATTAATATTAAGATTTTTAAAATTTATTTCAATGAATTAGCATATGTGCTGTGGAGCTGCTGCTGTAGTCTTGAGGCAGATTTATTCTTCCTTCAGAAACCTCAGTTTTGTTTTTAAGGCCTTTCAACTGATTGGATGAAGCCCACGCCCATTACTGATGATAATCTCCTCTACTCAATGTCCCCCAGTTGTGGATGTTAACAAGATATACAAAATCACCTTCACAGCAACACCAAGTCAAGTGTTATATGGAGTAGTGGCTACTGCAGCCCAGCCAAGTTGACGAGCAAAACTAGTAGTCACAGATGTTGATGACTGTAAGGCCAAAGAAGGGGTGTGTGGTTGAATAAATCGGAAAAATGTTGTATTAAACATTGCTATTGGACTTTTCATTCTCATGTGCTGGAATACATTGTGGGTTTGAATTATTTCTCAAGCTTATTTGATCAAGGATTTTTTTGTTGCTGTTCCCCTGTGGAATATCTCTTCAGAGTAGTGTTTCACAGAATACATTTTGGAGAAAACTTGGTTCAACTATGACTAAAAAGAAGGATTTTATTATAATCATGGTTGATTTTGTTGTTTGTGCTCTTAAACGTATGAATGGTGTTCTTCTTCCTCTGTTAATTGTAAGCCCCTTTGGGATCAAATTTTGTGTCTTCACAAAGTGGAAATTTAGTAATGTTGGCTGAGAAATATTCTTTGATAAATGAGTGGTTATTAAGTCTTGGGTTAATTATCCTTATATTTGCTCAGAGATATCACTTTCCCTTGGAGACGTTAAATGTAATAGCTTTAAAATGTTTGCTCCCCTTTGAACATGTTCTCACTGTGGGGACCGGCCAGTGAGACTGAGTGGCTTCTTAATGTGACAGGCTCTCACTTTCTTCCACTTAGGACAGGTTATTTAAATCCATAGAAACATGTGAAAGAAAAGAACAGGACAAGTTAAGGTCCTGAGAGCGAGTCTGGCCTTGTCTGGTTTGGTTTTACTCTCGTCTCGTGATCACCAGCACATGGCCTCACTCTCAGGGCTGCTTGGCACGTGTCTTGCGTGACTCTTAGAGGACACAGATGTCTCCTCTTAACTCTGCTTAAATCCCTTCTTATCGTGGAGACATATTGTTAAACCAGACAGCTCAGATTTGCTGTCCTGTAACCTATCAGAAATGTCATGTCATCTAGAGATGCCCTAGAGTCTAATGTGGCTTGATCTGGCCAAAGAGTATGGCCAGTAATGATGTTGTGGGGAGATCCATTTGCCTGGAAGGAAGTGGGGCATGAGACACAGATATTATCACTGGCATGTCCCGAGCATGTGAGCTGTACCTCGGATCCTTGCCTAATAATCTGGGCTGCTTCCTGTATGGGGTCCACCCTAATCTGTCCACATTGATGTGAACAAGTAAAAATATTTTTTGAAAACAAATAAAATGTCTAACTTAATTAGAAAGGTACTAGTTGAATCTGAAGAGATTATTGTTTTAAAATGACCAATTTGACTGAATTCAACAAGATTACTCAAAAGCCAGTTTGTGTGTGTAGACATGAAAAAGTGGACCTGTTAGTTTCCTGTTCCTTTCCTCACTGTGTAGAAGAAAAAGAGGCTTTAAGGCTCCCCTCTGTCAAGGAGTTGGAATGAAGTCTAACCATGTAAAACTTGAAATGTTTCTTCTCCCAAGGACAGAGACCATCCTGAAATTGTCTGCTTTGCTTGGGATGATAGCCTAAAAACTGAGAACGAGCCTTAAAATTTTTTCACCAGATTATAGAATGAATAATCTAAATGTTATTGCATTTTATAGATAATACAATGTATATGTGCACTTATATTTATTATAAATAAATAGATTTAAATATATTAAATATCTTATTAATTATAAAATAGTAAATTTTGTATCGAGTATAGCAATTTTGGAAATGATAAACGAAAGGCAGACAATAAAACTTGCTTTTAATCCTATAACCCAGAAATGATAATTATTCAATTATGCTCATTCTTTATGTATTTGTGTTTGTATGCATATAATTGCTTTCAACTAATTATTTATTTCCCCAGACAATCTTTTTAGGACCTTAAGTTTAGTGTTTTAGTGTTTTATATCTTTAAGAATATATTTATCATTGATTGATGTTTAATATGCTTTTATATAATTAATATGACCTATAAAAACATATAATGTGTTCTTTCATTGAGTATCCAAAATAATGTACGATAATAGCATTTGAACTTTAGCAGCTGTGTACTATGAGCAGGCACATTTTCTTAATGTCCTCAACTCCCATAATGCCCTGCCATGTCACATTTACTAGGTCCCAGACAAAATAGCTAGGATATAATGAAATGAAATTGTGAGCAAATTGGCCATGCAGACAACTTTGATATTCAGGACTTGACAGAGGTGATTCGGGGTGCTTTCACAGTTCAGAGGAGGATGTGCCTACAGCGTCAGTCGGGCTGCAGAGCCAGGAGAGAGAGAGTCTTACGTCTCGCCCTACCTAATGGAAGACATGAAACCCTTCTTTAAAGAAGAAAGATTCTCTCCACAGACTTTTCTTAAGAATCAGGTTTGTTTCTGAAAATGGCCTCAAAGTAGTATCAGAGGATCCAAATTGGTGACTTTGAGGTTAGCTGATAACACATTATATTTTGTTATCTGTTATCTGTTCCTATGGACTCATTACATGCCTGCTTTGTATTTCTAGAAGAATGCTCACATACTGAAGTTTCAGCCCCATTTCTCAGTAAATACTTCTCTCTGTCTAGTGTCTCCATTCCCACAGCGTGATTTTTCTTCCTCAAATCTTCTTAATTCTTCATCCTTTCTATTCTTACCTGGCTCCCATTTTACCATCTCTGTCTCCTTCCTTTTCTCTGTCAGTTTTCCATTGTTTGTCATACCATTGACTTCTGTCCTGACTTCATTTTATCTTCCACTCTGACCTTCAGTTCCTGCCAGCTAATACCCAATTCTGAGCCCTATCCTTGAGTTTCCTCATATTTTTTATGCTCTTTACCTAGCACTTCTCCGACCCTGAATAAAGTGTGACTTTTCTTAGAAGACTGCCCTGACTTTGTAACTTCTTGGACATTCTTTGCTGTTGCTTGCTATATTTAGGTATAACTTCAGTTTCAGGAGTGGAGTGCATTCCATGTCTTTAAGAAATATAAAGTGGGTAGTTGCACTTTATATTTTCCACTCCTTTTAGCTGCACTTTCATGAAGTGATTACCAGTGGAAAGGCTCTTGCCTTGTGAATGGTCTAATTATATCTTAGTCTTTGACAGTCTGTTGACTCTGCACAAAGGCCTTTGACCAAGACTGACATCCAGTCCATTCTGTACTGACCAGGCCACTCCATTCCAGAGGAACAAGTGTCTATTTTGAATTCTTCCTTCAGGGTCATTCAGTCTAGCAGAAGTTCTGTCTACATGCGTGTCCAAGTTGATATTGCAGTGCAAGTGCACTGGAAGTAATAAACTGCAAGACAGTAAGGAAAGGCAGCTACCTAAAAAGGCCCATTTGGTGTGTTTGCCCTGCCCAAGGCAGGGAGGAAGGCAAGGCTGGGTTAATTCGAGCCTTTTCTTCATTTAGCTTTTAAAAAAAAAAACAAAAACGAGGAGTCAATTTTACTTCTTTCTGTGGTCTGTGCATTTCTTTAACTCTCTCCCTCTCCTTTCTCCTTAGTCTTTGTCTCCCTTTACGTGCTTCTAAATAAGTAGGAATATGACAAACAGCTGGGATGGAAAGGAAATTTCAATATACAGTCACTAATGGAGGTTTCTTGGCACATACACTATTGAGGAAGCTTGTACTTTTCCAGTTCATGTTGTGGGGTGTAAGTATGTGACTTCACAGTTTGGAGTTTGGGGTTCACTGGCTTGTTTCTTACCCCGTCTTCAGTGTTGGTGTCTCCTTGCCATTAATGAACTCAGATTGGATGGGAGAGGGCAGGAAATAATTATGAGTTCAACTCATGCATCTATGAACATTTCCTTTTTCTCTATGACTGCTTTACTTCTCGGAGTTGTGTTAGCATAACAGAAGGCATCTGAGCTAGGGCAGAGTAATGGGATGCCAAGGCACAGACATAATTATAGGATGCTAAGACATCAGCATATTCATGGTGACTCTGGGAATTACTTCCCAAATCTGCAGTCATACACTTTCCAAGAAAGGATTTATTTGAAGATGTATTTAAACCTTGTCAAAGTTATATGTCTTGGCTTCTTCAGTTGGTTTACGTGGGGACTCTGATTGTTGGCTGATGAAGGACAATTTGTACATAGAAATATAGAGCTCATGCTGCAAATTGTACGGCATGCTGTAAGCCATGTAACAGTGAGTGATTTCTTTTATATATTTTTATTTAATATGGATAAATGTGGGAGAACACAAATAAGACTGCTTCCTTATTTGGACCCTCATGATATATTTAAGATGAGCATTTTCTTACATATTTTCACTGGATCTCTCTATTTAACCAACTTTATTTATTTTATTTATTTATTTATAATTTTTTATTAAGGTATTATTGATATATACTCCTATGAAGGTGTCACATGAAAAACACTGTGGTTACTACATTTACCCATATTATCAAGTCCCCACCCACACCCCAGTGCAGTCACTGTCCATCAGTGTAGTAAGATGCCACAGATTCACTGTTTGCCTTCTCTGTGCTACACTGTTTACCCCGTGACCCCTCACACATTGTGTACTAAACATAATACCCCTCAATCCCCTTCTCCCAACCTCCCTACCCAGCCTCCCACACCCCTCCCCTTTGGTAACAACTAGTCCCTTCATGGAGCCTGTGAGTCTGCTGCTATTTTGTTCCTTCAGTTTTGCTTCATCCCTCCACAAATGAGGCAAATCATATGACAATTGTCTTTCTCTGCCTGGCTTATTTCACAGAGCATAATATCCTCCAGCTCCATCCATGTTGTTGCAAATGGTAGGATTTGTTTCTTTCTTATGGCTGAATACTATTCCATTGTGTATATGTACCACTGCTTCTTTATCCATTCATCTACTGATGGACACTTAGGTTGCTTCCATATCTTGCCTATGGTAAAAAGTACTGCAATAAACATAGGGGTGCGTATGTCTTTTTGAATCTGAAAAGTTGTATTCTCTGGGTAAATTCCAAGGAATGGGATTCCTGGGTCAAATGCTATTGCTTATTTTGAGTTTTCTGAGGAACTTCCGTATTGCTTTCCACAATCATTGAACTAGCTTACATTCCCACCAGCAGTGTAGGAGGGTTCCTCTTTCTCCGCATCCTCACCAGCATTTGTTGTTCTTAGAATTTTCGATGCTGGCCATCCTTACTGGTGTGAGGTGATATCTCATTGTGGTTTTAACTTGCATTTCCCTGATGATTAGTGATGTGGAGCATCTTTTCATGTGTCTCTTGGCCATCTGAATTTCCTCTTTGGAAAATTGTCTCTTCATATCCTGTGCCCATTTTTTAATCAGGTTATTTTTTGGGGGTTGTTGAGGCATCTAAGTTCTTTATATATTTTGGATGTTAACCCCTTGTCATATATGTCATTTACAAATATATTCTCCCATACTGTAGGATGCCTTTTGTTCTGTTGATGGTGTCCTTTGCAGTAGAGAAACTTTGTAGTTTGATGTGGTCCCATGAGTTCATTTTTACTTTTGTTTCCCTTGCTCAGGAGACGCATTCAGGAAGAAGTTGCTCATGCTTTATATTCAGAAGATTTTTGCCTATGTCTTTTACAGTTTTATGGTTTCATGACTTACATTCAGGTATTGATCCATTTTGAGTTTACTTTTGTGTATGGGGTTAAACAATAATCCAGTTTCATTCTCTTGCATGTAGCTGTCCAGTTTTTCCAACACCAGTGTTGAAGAGGCTATCATTTCCCCATTGTATGTCCATGGCTCCTTTATCATATATTAATTGACCATATATGGTTGGGTTTATATCAGGTTTCTATCGTCTTTTCCATTTGTCTGTGGGTCGGTTCTTGTGCCAGTACCAAATTGTCTTGATTCCTGTGGCTTTGTAGTAGAGCTTGAAGTGGGAGAGCATAAACCCCCAGCTTTATTCTTCCTTCTCAGGATTGCTTTGGCTATTCGGGGTCTTTTGTGGTTCCATATGAATTTTAGAATGGTTTTCTCTAGTTCATTGAAGAATGCTGTTGGTATTTTGATAAGAATTTCATTGAACCTGTAGATTGCTTTAGGCAGGATGGCCATTTTGACAATAATTCTTCCTATCCATGAGCATGGGATGCATTTCCATTTATTTTGGTATCTTCTTTAATTTCTCTCATGAGTGTCTTGTAGTTTTCAGAGTATTGGTCTTTCACTTCCTTGTATTTAAACAACTTTAAAATAAAAAACACCTGGGGAGCTGGTGGTTATAAGTGGGGTTAGCTTCACAAATATGAGACTACTTATGAGTCCCAGTAAGGACCTATGCATAATACTTAATTTAAATAATCTGTAATGGTTATTCTCAGCAATAGGCTAGTAACTAATATGGTAATAATGATGTTGCAGTAGTAAGTTAATTGTCATGTAATGTTAACAAAAAGAACTTGTTAGAAAAACTGACAATCTTTTGTGTCTTCTTACATATTTGTTTTCCGGAGAAATTCTTTTACCTCTGATCATGCTGATTACAGAAAGGACTAGAAGATCTCTCTAATGTAATGACAGTTATTGATGTAGCACTGCCTGGACTAGAAAAATAATTCCATTAGTCTACACATTTTCACTAACCTGACAATTACTTAGCAATAGCCTATGATGCTACTTACATACATTAGTGACAGCTCTGCATGGATAATGCATGAAGAGCTCGAAAACTCAAGTTGTAAATTGTATTTGGATTTGTATTAGCTTTTCTTTTTGTCAAGTCCGATTTCTTGTCTACAGAGATGTACTATTTTAGGTCATTTGGTCTCTGCTGATTAAATAACTCGTGTGGAACAACACAGACCCACATGTACACACATTAACACTGGTAATGCCTGTCTCTGATGAGGAGGCGGACACTGATTTCTGCACAGGTGATGCTTCAGCCTGCCTCCTGCCCTGCCTTTCATCTTCTTCCAAAAGCACCTTTGGGTTCTGGCAGCTTCGTGTGGAGAAGCCTCGGAGCCATGTGCTGATGCTTCAGTTCTGAGCAGACCTGTCAAAGCAACAGCAGATGCTGGCCACCTTGCTTGCCCCTGGACCAGGGAGGAGAGACAGTACCGATTCCAGATAGAGTCAGGCTGTTCTGCCTCAACAGGTGGTCATCATTTGCTTTTCTCAGTCCTGTCACCGGTGATGTCCAATCCTGTTTTATGTTTTGTGGTTCACTTTTAATTAAAAAGAAGCAGAAAAGGGGGGGCACAATGCCATTTCAAAAAAGCCGACAGGTTCAGTGTTGACAAGAGTTAAACACAATATTGAAAAGAAGAAGAAAAAGAACAGAACGAACACGGCACATTTGCTAAAATGCTTAAGATAATTCTATGATCTTGATTTTATTTATTCTATATTATGGAAAGTTCAAAAGATCTATCTAGTAAGAAGCTATTGAATGGATTTTATACGTGCAATTTTTTTTCAGTTTTTCGACAAAAAGTGTGCCAGGAATTTCCACTTTAATTTTCTAATTGGATATTCATAAGCACACTGATATTTCTTCACCTCAGAGATCTTTGTCATTAACAACTCCATTTGTCCACATAATAACAGGTCAGTTCATTATTTAAATAATTTCCAAATTAATATCAATTATTTAATAAGTTGTTTGTTATGCCATATATAAATATTTTCTTTTCACCTAGAGTACCTTTAAGAAGTCTTATGATGCTCAGCTACAGAAATCTGGTGAAATATCATAGGTAAAGATCTGAGCATTGAGTCTGGCCTATGAAAATTAGAAGCCCAGTATAAATTTTCTTCCTGTAGATTATTGCTGCACATGGAGGTTGCAATTACTCAAATTTTGGCCCACATGTAGGCCAGGTCTGTTTTGGAAGTTGAGGGCAAGGGCATTAGTTCTTCCCCCTGGGATGTAAGTAGCCATATTGCTGCTTCATAGTAACTCATTCTGTGAGTTTGATAAAGAGAGAAGCTGACAGTAGGTGGATTAGGGTTGGGTGCATATGAGGCCCAATGGGAGCTTACTGTGAACAGAACTTCAGAAGACTGGCCGAGATTGTTGCAACTAGCTCATTGTAGGTTGTAAAGTGATTTCAGGTCTGTGCTCAGAATACTTTCCCAGATTCTGAGCAGGGTTGACACCCTTGATGAAACACAGGGTGTTACCCTCGTTTATTTATTTATTATTATTATTTATTATTTTTTTATTTTGGTATTGTAAATGTACAATCACTTGAACAACATTATGGTTCCTAGACGCCCTATTATCAAGTCCTCCCCTCAGACCCCACTACAGACACTGTCCATCATCATAGCAAGATGCTATAAAATCATTACTTGCCTTCTCCATAAATACTGCCTTTCCCATGTGCCCCACTGCTGCATTACGTGTGCTAATTTTAATGCCCCTTTCCCCCCTTATCCCTCCCTTCCCACCCATCCTCCCTAGACCCTTTCCATTTGGTAACTGTTAGCCCATTCTTGGGTTCTGTGAGTCTGCTGCTGTTGGTTCCTCCAGTTTTTCCTTTGTTCTTATACTCCACATATGAGTGAAATCATTTGATACTTCTCTTTCTCCACCTGGCTTATTTCACTGAGCATAATACCCTCTTGCTCCATCCATGTTGTTGCAAATGGTAGGAATTGTTTTCTTCTTATGGCTGAATAATGTTCCATTGTGTATATGTACTACATCTTATTTATCCATTCATCTACTGATGGACGCTTAGGTTGCTTCCATTTCTTGACTATTGTAAATAGTGCTGAAATAAACATAGGGGTGCATATGTCTTTTTCAAACTGGGCTGCTGCAGTCTTAGGGTAAATTCCTAGGAGTGGAATTCCTGGGTCAAATGGTATTTCTATTTTGAGTTTTTTGAGGAACCTCCATACTGCTTTCCACAATGGTTGAACTAATTTGCAGTCCCATCAGCAGAGTAGGATGGCTCCCTTTTCTCCACATCCTCGCCAACATTTGTTGTTGTTTGTGTTTTGGATGCTGACCATCCTCCCTGTTGTGAGGTGATAACTCATTGTGGTTTTAATCTGCATTTCTCTGGTGATTAGCGATCTGGAGCATCTTTTCATGTACCTGTTGGCCATATGAATTTCTTCTTCAGAGAAGTGTCTGTTCAGCTTCTCTTCCCATTTCTTAATTGGCTTATTTGCCTTTTGTTTGTTGAGGTGGGTGAGGTCTTCATGTAATTTGGATGTCAACCCCTTATCGGATATGTCATTTATGAATATATTCTCCCATACTCTAGGATGTCTTTTTTGTTCTACTGATGGTATCTTTTGCTGTACAGAAGCTTTTTAGTTGGATATAGTCCAACTTGTTCATTTTTGCTTTTGTTTCCCTTGCCTGGGGTGATATGTTCATGAAGAAGCTGCTCATGTTTATGTCCAAGAGATTTTTGCCTATATTTTTTCTAAGAGATTTATGGTTTTATAACTTACATTCAGGTCTTTGATCCATTTCGAGTTTACCTTTGTGTATATTGTTAGACAGTAATCCAGTTTCATTCTTTAAATTTAGCTGTCCACTTTTGCCAACACCAGCTGTTGAAGAGGCTGTTATTTCCCCACTGTATATCCATGGCTCTTTTATTGTAGATTACATGACCATATATGTTTGTGTTTATATCTGGGCTCTCTATTATGTTCCACAGGTCTATGGCTGTGTTCTTGTGCCAGTACCAAATTGTCTTGATTACTGTGGCTTTGTAGTAGAGCTTGAAGTCAGGGAGGGTAATTCCCCCTTCTTTATTCTTCCTTCTCAGTATTGCTTTGGCTGTTCGGGGTCTTTTGTGGTTCCATATGAATTTTAGAACGGTTTTCTCTAGTTCATTGAAGAATGCTGTTGGTATTTGGATAGGAATTTCATTGAACCCGTAGATTGCTTGAGGCAGGATGGCCATTTTGACAATATTAATTGTTCCTGGGCATGAGCAAGGGATGAATTTCCATTTATTAGTGTCCCCTTTAATTTCTCTTAAGAGTGTCTTGTAGTTTTCAGTTTATAGGTCTTTCACATCCTTGGTTAGGTTTATTCCTAGGTATTTTATTCTTTTTGATGTGATTGTGAATTGAATTGTTTTCCTGATTTATCTTTCTGCTAGTTCACCATTAGTGTATAGGAATGCAACAGATTTCTGTGTCTTAATTTTGTACCCCGCAACTTTGCTGAATTCAAGTATTAGATCTAGTACTTTTGGAGTGGAATCTTTAGGGCTTTTTAGGTACACTGTCATGTCATCTGCAAACAGTGACAGTTTGACTTCTTCCTTACCAGTCTGGATGCCTTTTATTCCTTTTTGTTGTATTTTTGCCATGGCTAGGACTTCCAGAACTAAAAGTGGGGAGAGTGGGCATCCTTTTCTTTTTCCTGATCTTATAGGAGAATCTTTCAGTGCTTGCTGTTAAGCATAATGTTGGTCGTGGGTTTGTCATATATGGCTTTTATTATGTTAAGGTACTTGTCCTCTGTACCCATTTTGTTTAGTTTTTATCATGAATGGATGTTCAATTTTGTCAAAGGTTTTTTCAGCATTCATGGAGATGATCATGTGGTTTTTATCCTTCTTTTTGTTGATGTTCCGGATGATGTTGATTGATTTTCGAATGTTGTACCATCCTTGCATCCCTGGGATGAATCCCAGTTGATCATGATGGATGATCTTTTTGATGTAATTTTGAATTCATTTTGTTAATATTTTGTTGAGTATTTTTGTATCTATGTTCATCAGGGTATTGGTCTGTAATTTTCTTTTTCTGTGGTGTCTTTGCCTGGTTTTGGTATTAGAGTGATGCTGGCCTTGTAGAATGAGTTTGGGAGTATTCCTTCCTCTTCTACTTTTTGGAAAACTTTAATGAGTATTGCTATTAGGTCTTCCCTAAAGGTATGATAAAATTCAGCAGTGAAACCATCTTTTCCAGGTGTTTTGTTCTTAGTTCGTTTTTTGATTACTAATTCAATTTCTTTTCCGGTAGATGATCTATTCAGATTTTCTGTTACTTCCTGGGTCAGCTTTGGAAGGTTGTATTGCTCTAGAAAGTTGTCCATTTCATCTCGTTCTCCAGTTTTTTAGCATACAATTTTTCATAGTATTCTCTCATAATTCTTTGCATTTTTGTGGTGTCTGTAGTGATTTTTCCTTTCTCACTTCTGATACTTTTTATGAGTGTAGACTCTCTTTTACTCTTCATAAGTCTGGCCAGGTGTTTGTTTATTTTGTTTATTTTCTTGAAGAATCAGCTCCTGTTTTCATTGATTCTTTGTATTGTTTTATTTTTCTAAATTTTATTTATTTCTGCTTTAATCTTAATTATGTCTCCCCTTCTGCTAACTTTCGCCCTCATTTGTTCTTCCTTTTCTAGTTTCATTAATTGTGAGCTTAGACTGTTCATTTAGGATTGTTCTTCTTTCCTGAGGTAGGCCTGTATTGCAATATATTTCCCTCTTAGCAGGGCCTTTGCTGCATACCACAGATTTTCTGGTGTTGAATTATTGTTGTCATTTGTCTCCATATATTGCTTGATCTCTATTTTTATTTGTTCATTGATCCATTGATTATTTAGGAGCATATTATTACACCTCCATGTGTTTGTGGGCTTTTTCATTTCTTTGTGCAGTTTATTTCTATTTTCATACCTTTGTGATCTGAGAAGCTGGTTGGTACTATTTCAATCCTTTTGAATTTACTGAGGTGCTTTTTGTGACCTCGTATATGATCTGTTCCTGAAAATGTTCCATGTGTGCTTGAGAAGAATGTGTATACTGTTGCTTTTGGATGGAGTGCTCTGTAGATATCTGTTAGGTCCATCCTAATATGTTGTTTAGTGCCTCTGTCTCTTTATTTATTTTCTTTCTCGTTGATCTGTCCTTTGGAGTGAGTGATGTGTTGAAGTCTCCTAAAATGAATGCATTGCATTCTATTTCCCCCTTTAATTCTCTTACTATTTGTTTCACATATGTAGGTGATTCTGTGTTTGGTGCATAGATATTTTCAATAGTCATATCCTCTTGTTGGACTGACCTTTTATCATTATGGAATGTTCTCCTTTGTCTCTTGTGATTTTCTTTATTTTGAAGTCTGTTTTGTCTGATACAAGTACTGTAACTCCTGCTTTTTTCTCCCTATTATCTGCATGAAATATCTTTTTCCAGCCCTTTACTTTCAGTCTGTTTATGTCTTTGGGTTTGAAGTGCCTCTCTTGTAGGGAGCATGTATATGGGTGTTGTTTTTTTATCCATTCAGTTGTTTGATTGGTGCATCCAGACTATTTACATCCAGGGTGATTTTCAATAAGTGTACTTATTGTCATTGCATGCTCTAGTTTCGTTTTTGCCAAAGGTTCAAGGGTAATTCCCTTACTATCTGACAGTCTAATTTAACTCACTTCGTATGCTATTACAAACAAAACCTAAAGCTTCTTTTTTTTTCCTCGTTCATTCTTTGTATGTTATGAATCATATTCTGTACTCTTTGTCTTTCCCTTGGGTGATATCTATTTTGCCTTAGGAATACTTCAATGTATAGGAGTCCCTCCAAAATGCACTGTAGATGTGGTTTGTGGGAGGTAAATTCTCTCAGCTTTTGTTTATCTGAAATTTGTTCAATCACTCCTTCAAATTTAAATGATAACCTGCCTGGTAGAGTATTCGTGTTTCAAGGCCCTTCTTCTTCATTGCATTAAATATATCATGCCACTCCGTTCTGGCCTGTAAGGTTTCTGTGGAGAAGTCTGATAGCCTGATGAGTTTTTCTTTGTATGTGATGTTTTTTCTCTCTCTAGCTGCTTTTAAAAGTCTGTCTTTATCCTTGATCTTTGCCATTGTAATTATTTTATGTCTTGATGTTGTCTTCCTTAGATCCCTTGTGTTGGGAGATCTGTGCACCTCCATGGCTTGAGAGATCATCTCTTTCCCGAGTTTGGGGAAGTTTTCAGCAAATACCTCCTCAAAGATACTTTCTATCCCTTTTTCTCCCTCTTCTTCTGGTACCCCTTTAATGCCAATATTGTTCCATTTGGATTGGTCACACAGTTCTCTCAATATTCTTGCATTTTTAGAGATTCTCTTTTTTCTCTGTGCCTCAGCGTCTTGTATTCCTCTTCCCTAATTTCTACTCCATATACTGTCTCTTCTACTACATCTAATCTGCTTTTGAATCCCTCCATTGTATGTTTCATATCAGATATGGAATTTCTTAATGATTGAATATCTAACTTAAATTCATTCCTGAGTTCTTGAATATTTTTCTGTACCTCCATAAGCATGTTTATGATTTTTATTTTGACCTCTCTTTCAGGAAGATTGGTGAGTTCAGATTCATTTGGCCCTTTTTCTGGGGTTTGTGAACTTTTGGTCTGAACCATGTTCTTTTGACATTTCATATTTCTGTGTGGTGTCCTCTAGTGTGCAGAAGCTCTAGTCTCTGGAGCTGCTCAGCTCCTAGAGGGAGGTTGGGGATTGTAAGGAAGCAGAGCTGGTGCCTTGTGGGAGGAAAGATCTTTCCTGCTTCCCGTCTGCGGTGCCTGTTTCCAGTGTCAAAGCCAGTGGGCGAAGCACAAACGTGTCAGCCTCTGTGTTTTGTGTCTCTAGCTTTTGTAGGCGGGGCCTCCCTCTGGCTATCCTGACACCTGTGCAGTGACTGCGGGTTTGCGAGCAGATGCCTGTATGCCAGTAGGAAGGCTCGGCAGGCTGTGTGTCATACTGGGGGCCTTGGAGCTGAGTAGGCAGCCAGGGGGATGGAGCACCTGAAGCTCCTCAGAGTTCCCAACCAGCTGGGCAGAGTGTGCCCAGACTACCTTGTCCAGCTCTCCCTTCTCCCACGCAGCAAGCTTCATGCAAACCTCGCCCCTTTGGCAGCCCTCTCACTGCTAGGAAGCCTCTCAGACTGCCTGCCCTTCCTCTGACACACAGCACCCACATGCAGATACCGTTTTCCACAAATGGCCGGAGTATCAGTCTCCCAGGCCCTCCACCCGTCCGAGCTCCCCAGCATCCAGAGCACCACACAATATAGGCTTCCACTCGCAAAGCAGATATCCAGGGCTAGGTGTCCAGCAGTCCCAGGCTTCCACCCCCTCCCTGCTCTGTTTCTCTTCCTCCCACTGGTGAGCTGGGGTGGGGGAAGGGCTTGGGTCCTGCCGGATTAAGGCTTTCGTACGTTACCATGTTCGTGAGGTCTGCTCTGTTTGTGAAGTCTGTATGCAGTTTGGTTCAGCATTCTTTCTTCTTGGTGTTTTAGGGTTAGTTGTATTAATTAACTGTATTTTTGTACTATTTGTGGTTTTGGGAGGATTTCTCTGTGTCATCTCTCACGCCGCCATCTTGAATCTCTGTTACCCTCATTTAATTCCTTCACACTCGGTGATGACATGAACTGATGTTAAAAATAAAAATGCAAATTTTAAAGTGTGGCAGAATCTCAATCATAATATAAATTAGTCATGGAGATGAAAGAACAGCATAGACAATATAGTCAATAATTCTAGAGCATCATTCTATGTTAGCAGTAATAATGTAGTTGGGTTGAGTATTTAATGTAGTTAACTGTCAAATCACTATGTTATATACTTGAAACCAGTATAATACTGTATATCCACTGGAATTCAGTAAAATATAAGTGTAAGAGAAAAAATAAAGTACTCTAGAGAGATGTTCATGTGAGATGTTAATAACGTTTTGAGAAAGAAACTGAAGAACCCAGAGGTCATTTTCTCTCAGGATTCCCGGAAAGCTGCTCATCTAAATACATCTGTTCATCTCATCAACTCATGAGTGCACAGATTTTCTCACTTACAGTTGCCAGCACCTACAGGGCAAGGGGCTTTCTCTGCTAATCCCTCAGCACTGCATCTGTATTGGTACATACCTTTATTTGGGTGATGGTAATAAAATGAAACTGACCAAGTATGTCGCCCTTTGGGTAATGAAGGTACTGTCGTTGATTCTCTGGGATTTCTCTGAGGGTTGCTGTGGTTCTTGGCTGCTCTTTCCATGCCATTACTTGTACTGACCCTGATGGGGCTCAAATCAGATGCTGGTGGGATGCATGATGTAGAAATGGCTTTGCCGTGAGCTCAGTGACTGCAGAAGAATCCAACAAAACTCAATGCTCCTGGAGCTGAACTTTCCTCAAGCTGTAATTAGAACTTTTTTTTTTCCCAATTAACAGAGTGGTTTCATGTGTCTTTTAAGTTGGGGCAGATTACTGGAATGCCCTGGTTTGACTGAAGTACGTTTCTGACTGTCTTTATTGAAGGTCCTCTATCATTCGAGTATTATCTGCACTGTTAATGATGGGCATGGAGCCCTCTGGTCTGTCATCATCATCCCACATTGAATCTGCTTGCTTTGATTAGCCATGAGGGGAAAATTTCTCTCCAGTATCAATCAAATATATTTCTCATTACAAACGGAAAGTGTTTGCAGCAGTCTTTATTATATGAGTGCATTTTCTTGGAGTCATGCCCAGCAAGCTTATTTTTGTGTGGACTTTCCTGAATTTCTATGTTTCTGTGTATTTCCTGGTGGAGTTTACCAAATTGTTTGTCTTTGCTGACTTCTTCAGCTAAGTTGAGGTTTGAGGAAATGCAGTGGAGACTTAAAGAAGTCAGTGTCTCAAGTTGCTTAGGATCTTTATTGCCCACTTCTACAGTGACAATTTCTGCAGGGCCATATCCCAGCCTGACTTGGAAATGGAGACAGGAGCTGAGTTGTGTGCTTGCATCCCCAAAACCCCAAACTGTTCTTGTAAAGTCTCCATTAAAAAAAAATCTTGATAATCTCAGAAGCTTTACATTTATGTATACGTTGTATCATTGTCTTATGATCATTGGAGTCTCTGATGGTGTTCTCATTAAATGCTCATTTCTTAGTTACCACAACACTGTTTTATACTGCTTAAAATACCAACATTCCCCAGTGTATTTCTGGGTATGTGGTTAATGGGTTGGAATCAGCACGATTGCATGAGATAAAAGATTTTAAGGCTAATGGTATTAAGATGGATTTTCTTGAAGAACTCATGACATCCAGGGGAGAATCCTGAAGGGGATAAAGGCAGTTTACAGTAACCTACTGGGAGTGACTGGGATCTGCTGTCTTTAGAGGATGGGATGTGGGTAAAGGTGCCTTGCCCTGAATTCTGTTCACCAGGTCCTAACAGTGACCCACATGCACTGTTGTAAGTGATTACAAGTTAGTGATATTTTAAAAAATACCATAGACCTTCTTATGATCTCTTAATTGTTCTTGTTTGCATTAAGAAAATGTTATTTCCAAAATTTCCACTGTATTTGAAAGTGTTTTGCAAGAACTTCATACTAACAAAACATTCCCTGTGACATTCATTCAAGAGTGAACTTTTTCACGATGTGAGTGTGGATTTTATAGATCATTAATCTGACAGGTTCTGGGAGAAGAAAAATATAAAACCATTGTGTTAGGAAGCAAAGCCAACTGAAAATCAGTCAAAAGTGACAGATAGTATTCCTGAAAACGTTAGATGAATTAAGCAGAAAATAACTCAATCTGTAAGCCATTTTACAGCAACATATCAATTGCATACATTTGTACATGGTCTATAAATTTTTTTAATATTATCATAAATAATAGCTGAGAAGTTTATTGAAAAGCAGATGTGTGCGTGTCCCCCAGGTGGCTGTGCTCTTGAAGCACAAGTCAGTCATCTTGCTTTCTCCTAGCCGTGGTCTCCCATTCTCTTCTCTGTCCAGGCCAGTCTTGATTCTGTCCCACCAGGTAATTGAAGCTGAAACACTAAGGCCCCCTTTTATTAGCTAAATTCAATAGGAATATTTTTTAGTCCTCATATTGGTTGACTTCTTGCATCTGATAGTCTTGTTCATACAAAACCTTTGGAAACACTTTCCTTTGGCTCCACCAACCATGTATTCTGGTAAAATCTCCTCCATACCTTACCAGTCCCTCTCTTCTTTCTTCACCGGCTTTTCCTGGTCCACTCCCAGAGTGTGGGCTTCCCCCACGACTCCACCTGCAGCTCCTCTGGCTTCCTCTACGGTGATCTTTTAAGTGCCAATATTTTAAATTATCACTCAGTATTCTTGTCTCAAACGTTGTATCTATAGCCCTTAACACTCTTCTCAACAATAGGCCTGGTTTTCCAATCTGATATTTTATCTTCCTCACCACACCCCCCACCCCCTGGCTACTCCCTCTATATACTTGCTCTTCTACACCATATTGCCAAATAGGTTGTCTCATCTCTTCTTTAGGTCTTTTTACTCCTTATTTCCCTCTTCATTCCATCATTTCCCAGCCCTAAAAATCCTTATTAACCCATTATTAATGATTTTTATATACTTTATTCTAATAATATGCTGTAATTGTGAATAATTTCCCTCTTGATTATGTCCTTTTGAAAGGAAATTTTTAAAAGTCAAAATAATTGCCTTGAAATTGTCACTTTTATTCCTTCTGACTCACTATTTATCACGCAGTCAAGCACTTGTGGTTTGATTGATTTGCATTATTGCTTTCTCTTCTCTTTACTGTAGAAGTACCCATTAGAGTAAATACTTCTGCAACATAGAAAATAGGAATTCCTTGCCCTACTTGTGTTGTTTCTAATGTAAGTGGATCATAGTAAGCCAGAGGGCAGATAAGTTAAAGAGAAAGGAAAGCAGTAAAATAGCCAAAAGACAAGGAAAAGAGATCATAGTTCAGTGTCACCATCTTTCTAAAGGGTTGACTTTCAAGGGAGGTACTGACTGCATTAGGTGAGTTTTCTTTTTTAATTTGGTGGAAATGGTGTTTCACATAGTTTCCTATGCCTATTATGTGAAATAGATTTCATAAATACAGCTAGCCATCCCAAGGCAGTACTAATTTTCAAATTATAGTATATACCTCATAATTATCATGGTGACCCAGCCTTTTAGATGAAGTTGCATGGAGTGGGTAAAATAAAGAAAAGACAGGAATTGGCTCAGGGAAAGGAATGAGTGGCCAGTGAAGGATCATCAATAACATGAGCTCTTTAGGAAATACTTTTATTTGTTCCTCCACTATTACCAACTTTCTCACTACTCCATTTCTTTCCTGCTGTACTGTTCCCACACTAGCCTGCTTCTCCAAACCTTGTATCACCATTGCCATCTCTATTTTTACCTCTACCCTAATTCATCCAGCTTCTCACATCTCAGCTGGTCTACTGCTCCAATTTTTGCTTCCTTTCCACAATCTATTTTTTGTACACAGCAAACTTTAGAAAATGTAAACCAGACCTAATGGTTTGACTTAATGTATAGGTATCATACCTATAAAACTCTCCCATTTGCTTCCCAGTGTACTCAGAATAAATTCCCATCTCCTAACCATGGCCCTCAAAACTCAATAGACTCTAGAATCTGCCTACTCACCTTCTTAACTTCTTCAGTCTAACACTCTCCCAACTGAGCTATTTTGGTGGCTGTAGGCATCTTCTAACTTCTTACCACTCTCCCCTGGCTCACCATCCCACAGGCACACTGTCCTTTCTGTTCCTGCAAACTGCCATGCTTGTTTCTGCCATGATGTCTTTACCCTGGTTGGTTTCCCTCCCTGGACTTGCCACTGGATTGTTGTGTAGCAGGCTGTCCTGTCATTCATCTGTCAGCACAGATGCCCCTCACGGTGAAAGTTCCCTGGCTACCTGATCTATATCAGTCCCTTTCCCACAGTCACCCTCTATCACCATCTTCTGGTTTTCTTTCCGTTTGAATAATTAAATTACCTGCAGTTTTCTTGTTTGTTCCTTTGTTTTGCTTCTTCACTGCTGTGAGCATAAAAGCCACATGAAAGCAAGGATTTTGCCTATCACATATCCTAGTATAACCCAAGCACCAGAAACCCCTGGAACATTGATATGCTTAGTAAACCGTTGAGTGAATTAATTAATTTACTAAGTAAATATCATTTATTAGTGTCCTGCTATCTGGCAATATTTCCTTAGGAATTGGTGCCAAATGCTGCATGGCTCTGTACCTTATGTAGCTTCCCGGATGGCTGTTGTCTTTATATGAGCATTTTGTTACCAGACAGACCATCTTTTAGGATTTATATGTAACTTTTGTTTGGAGGAATTGAGACGGTTGATAATATTCACAGATAGATAGTTTAGGTTCTCCAAGTATATTCTACATCTACTTCCTATGAACCTCTAATAATATAGCTTGTTTCATTATATACATATTTATTCATTTTAATAAGGCTTTTTCCAGCAGGTAGCAGACTCAAGGTTTTTTAATCTTATGATTTACACACATGAGGGTGAGAAGTTCATCCTGTTTTCAAAAAATATGAAATTTAGTAAAGGGAGATAAACTGTGTTCTGATAAACATGAAATAAAGTTATATTGTAAGTTCCATAGAAAAGCCAGAATAGAAGAATCTATAAGATGGAGAGAAAACACAGAGAGGAGACGAACAGGAAATGCTTTATTAGTTAGATTACCTTCATCTTGGTTTTTAAAATGTCATTAAGATTTCAATAACTGGAGGAAATGGCAAGGCAAGAATAAGGAGTTTTTCAAGTGAGTGGTGGACTCAGCATGAGGCTCTGGAGTGTATCTTTATCCTGGAGGGCTTTGGACTGTCACTGGTAGGTGGTGGGAGCCACTGGAGGTTTGTTAGCAGAACAGACGCTAATACAGAATGCTCAGCGAGAGTAAATTAGACATGGTTTAGCAGAATGGATCGGAGACAAACTGGAGGCAAGGGTCCCAACAATTAGCAATCTTTGGGGATAGGAGAGTGCAGAGATCGACAGAATAAGGGTTTGCAAAGTAGCATAGTGGTTTTCTTTTATTTGTAGAAGGATAAACAACTATTTTTTAATTCCAGGGGATGTCCCATCTCAGTAAACAGCTTTTTCTTGCACCTTCCAGGCGACCTTCAGTACAGTCACTGTTCAGTGCAACACACCTGAAATGCCTCCAACATCAAACAGCTAATCTAGAGCTTTAAAGGTACAAGTATTTTCCACAGTGGTTACTACATAGTGTTTGCTGGATAGTCTTTAGAACATAGACACTCCATAGTTCATATTCCATAGACACTCCAGTTAACAGGTTTACATCCTTAAGATCATGTTACCAGAGACAGGAGAACTTCCCTTCTTTTCAGCACTGTTGAGTCCTCTGCTACCAACCCAGCTCATTATCTTTTTGAAAATATAAAATGAAATAGTACTTTAGATGAAAAATGTCTATCCTAATTACCATTATTTAGGAAAAAGTTTCTTTTGATACTTAAAAGAATTGTCATTTTTAACATCTTCCACAACTATTTGATATATCTTAAATCTAATTACACGTTTTTATAAGATAATCACTTTCAAGGGAAAAAATTTTATGTAAAATTTTTACTTTATAGAAAGTGTATAAATGTCATTTTGCCAGATGGACCTCCGACCCACTCCCCCATACAGCTGTGCCTGTGACATCTGTGGTGTCATGAATAGTAACCATTTTACTTCATGGGTAGAACTGTGTAGGTGACACAAAGGTTCCTTTTCAGCAATAGCCAATTCTATTGGACATCTGTAAAATTTCAGAGTGGCTGTTAGAAACGTGAGTGTCTTGCTTCTTGTTGGGAGATTATCGCCACAACTGAAACCTGCATGCCCAGACACTGGCAAAGCCACCAAAACTGTCTCAACCTGAGGAATTCTCAGCAGCACTCCTCCCCCCCAACATGCAGTCAGGTAGTGACGCCCTCTAGTTATGAAGAATCCAGACATTTTTTTCTTGTTTTCAATATAATTTATTTTATTATCATTAATCTACAATTACATGTGCAATATGGTTATTAAACTACCCCTTCATCAGGTCCCCCCCCAACCCCATTACAGTCACTGTCCATCAGCGTAGTGAGATGCTATAGAATCACTACATGTTTCTATGAGTTGTACAGCCCTCCCCGTGCCCCCACAACATTACATCTGCTAATCGTAATGTCCCTTTTTCCATCTTATCCCTCACTTCCCACCCATTTTCCCCAGTCCCTTTCCCTTTGGTAACTATTAGTCCGTTCTTCGGTTCTGTGAGTCTGCTGCTGTTTTGTTCCTTCAGTACTTTTTCTTTGTTCTTATACACCACATATGAGTGAAATCATTTGATACTTGTCTTTTTCAGCTTGGCTTATTTCACTGAGCATGATACCCTCTAGCTCCATCCACGTTGTTGCAATGGTAGGATTTGTTTATTTCTTATGGATGAATAATATTCCATTGTGTATATGTACCACATCTTCTTTATCCATTCATCTACTGATGGACACTTAGGTTGCTTCCATTTCTTGGCTATTGTAAATAGTGCTGTGATAAACATAGGGGTGCATACGTCTTTTTCAAACTGGGCTGCTGCATTCTTAGGGTAAATTCCTAGGAGTGGAATTCCTGGGTCAAATGGTATTTCTATTTTGAGTTTTTTTGAGGAACCTCCATACTGCTTTCCACAATGGTTGAACTAATTTGCAGTCCCACCAGCAGTGTAGGAGGGTTCCCTTTTCTCCACATCCTCGCCAACATTTGTTGTTGTTTGTGTTTTGGATGTTGGCCATCCTCACTGGTGAGGTGATATCTCATTGTGGTTTTAATCTGCATTTCTCTGATGATTAGCGATGTGGAGCATCTTTTCATGTGCCTGTTGGCCATCTGAATTTCTTCTTTGGAGAAGTGTCTATTCATGTCCTCTGCCCATTTCTTAATTGGATTATTTGCTTTCTGTTTGTTAAGGTGCATGAGTTCTTTATATATTTTGGATGTCAACCCTTTATCAGATACGATTTTTATGAATATATTCTCAAAGAATCCAGTCTTAGAATACACCTTCCGATCCTTTGTTTATATCAAATTATTATGAATGTGTAGAAATTCTATTTATAGTTAAAACTGTCAGTGTAACACATTACTATTACAAAATATTCTTTCCTGTAAATGCAGTGAAAATTTTCCTGGCATTTATTAGACATATTCTAACCATGTTCCAAATGCTCACAACCAGATACTTCAAAAGTCCAAATACAAAACATAAGGTTTCTTAATTTTCTGAAATCAATTATGTGAGTTGATAGGAATTCTGTGGGAATACCGATCTATCTCATCTCATGTAACTTCAAAATAGCCCAGCCTCTCTGGCCATCTCTCCTAACCTTCAGGAGTTAGAACAGAAACAAAAACAGAACCCAGCTACATAAAACAGTCTTTCAGTTATAAAACTGTTGAAAGACCATAAGCTTGTAGATGAAATTACACAAGAGAAAGCTGCAACAGCTGCACTTTTTAAAGACATTTAAACCTAGTTCTCTTTTTCATTAAAGTTACAGGAAAACTGGAAGTCTGCCTTTAAATCATGCAGAAATGTAAATCAGTTATTTTTTTAATCTCAACGAAGAAACTATTTCTTATCTTACTATTATATTCATGACACTCAAACTGCTTTTTATGGCCAGGTTTTTATGCCTCTGATACTAGTATAGTATACTGGGCTGAGAGTATTATAATGCTAAGTTATGTGTAGAATTATGTCTGGTATTTGTCCATCTTCTGTGGAAGTGCCATTATTACGGCCAGGCTAGCTGAAAAATGAAAAGGTGGTCTTGCTAGTGGCAGGTGCCACTTGCACTACCTTTTTCAAGCCTTTTGTGCAATAGTGGGAATCTGAACCTCAGAGCATCGTGCATGCCGTGTAGCACACATTGGGCAGGATCTCGACAGGTTCCTTGAACATGACCCTGAATGTGTTAGCAGTCCCGTCACATCTGAACTCAGTATCATTCTGTCCCAGGGCTTGTTTTTTTTCATATTCAATGTTTATTCACTTGCTAATCCATGGGACCATGAAAAGATCCATATAAAACAAATCCAACTATAGGGATTCTTCTATTGACTTCATGAACCTGTAAAAACCACCTTGTGAAGGGACAGTTCTTTGATAACTTTAATTCCTTCCATGGTAACTTGTCTATTAAGGCTTTCTTCTTCAGTCAATTTTGATAATTTATATTTGCCTGATCCAGTCGCTCAGCCCACTGTCACCCCAGTGGCTCTCCACCTGCTGGAATTTATTGATGCAGCATTCCTTTCCTCAGAGGCAGCATCTGGGCTGATCAATATCGTCATTTAGATTGACAGTAAAAATGAAGAAAGAGATGTGCCACTTCGCGATCTGTCAATATTCCAGACTGAGCAGGCCCTGCTGCCAACTCCTCAGCTGTCATCAGTGGAAACCAGATCAAGGATAGTACCTCTTCTAGAACTTTCTGTTTGTTTCTAAAAGTCACAGGCAATTGTTGTCTCTGACATTCTGCTTCTGCCCATCGTACGACAGCTCCAAAAGCTGACTTTCCCTAATGCTCAGTGTGTCTCTCTGTAGAACTGCGCACAGCGTTTCTCTGCATATACTCCTCATGTGGTCCCCTGCCTCTGGGACTCTCCCGTCTTCACTCTCCACCACCATCCATTCTTTAATGCCCATGTCAAAGCCTCCTGTTGAGATTTTCTTAACACTACTACAATTTGAGGTAATCTATCCATGTCCTATGTCGACGTCTGTGAAGCCCTCCACACTTATTGCATCCACTGTGCTCTTGTCTATTGTGTCTAGACAAAGACTAGCAAGCTGCGGTTCATCAAACAATCGAGCCTGAGTAAGTAACATAAATGCATTATCTGCCCTAAGATGCTTGGTAAGAATTCCACACAATGTGCTTCCAAGGTGGCACTGCATGTTTCTTAGCAGTATAAAGCGTGGTCATGACTGTTCCTGGGCCAATTTGAACTTCATCTGAATACAGAAATCTCTGCAGCGCCAGGAAGGTGGCAGGCTCCACGTAAGGCAGCTTGATCTCGGCCGACTGTGGCCATGCCGCCATTGAACATGGCGTCGAAGATGGTGCTGCCAGCCGCCAGCACGAAGCAGTGCCCAGGGATGCGCTGCGGGCCCCCGGAGGCGACGGCGCCGCTGTGGCCCTTGCCCTGCACGAAGCGCACGCACGTCGCTGAGCAGCTCCGAGTTGCAGAGGAAGGCGAAGAGCTCCTTCAGTGATGCCTTGGTCTCCTGCTGGTTGTAGAGTGGCTCCCACTGCAGGGGGAACAGGGCCCCAGTGAGGACTGCGGCGGTGGCAAGGAGTATGCAGCAGGGCCTGCTCAGTACAGAACCTTCTCAGAGTATGAAGTGGTACATCTCTTTCTTCATTTTACTGTCAATCCTAAACCCCGAGTTGACTATTTGATCGGCCCAGATGCTGCCTCCAAGGCAGGGAATGCCCCCGAGCGAGGCCATCCTCCGCGTTTTCTTAAGGAAATGTTTCAAGACACACACACACACACACACACACACACACACACACACACACACACACACACACACACGTGCCTACAAGGAGCTTTTCTCTTACTACTTACATCCTGAATTGGAGTTAATCCAGTCTTCAAACCCAGGCTCTTTCATCTTCACACTCATGAGCTGTCTCCTACTGAGGGTTACACTTTTTGGAATAGATCTTTTGGGTTTTTTTTCTATTTTTGGGGATTTATAAGCATATTTAAAATCTATATGAATCCTTAAAATAGCCCACATTTCTGGCATGGTTGAAATATCCAGAGTTTAGTTTGGCCACCAATGGCCTTTACTTTTATGAATGACTCTCTTGCTATTTATTAGGCTTTCTTAACAGATTAACATAGTTGGCCTAATTTTCTCTCTCACTCTAACCACCCCCACCAACACACACACCGGATTGAATCATACTTGTTTCAGAGATGTCTTGCCATGCAAATAACACATCTAGCCCTATGACATTTTGTTTATGTATCTCATTCTTATATTTATTTTGGTTGGGCCATATGCCATAGCTCTGCTAAGGATGTTGAAGTGTTAAATCTATTGGATGTGTTTCAAATTTCACCTTTTTCAGATTATTAGACTATTTGATTCTGATGATAATTCTTTCCTTGAAATATTGTTTTCCATTGGTTTACAATGATACAACATCATCTTTGTTTTCTTTTTTCCTTGCTCCTTAGCCTATGTCTTCTCTACTGGACTATGCTCTACTTGGCCATTAAATAGTGACATTTCTCAAAGCCTACATTCTTTTCTTTTCCAATTATGCATGCTCTTCCAGCTGTTATCTTCATTCCCACGTCTTTGGACAGTGGCATCCTCTTCAAGTTGCTCCCAAATCCTCTCAACATGACCGTACTAGTCTCTGAAAGCTTCCTTGGTATCTAGTTTATAAAAATATTCCAGAAGTGTGTTATACACTCTTCTTACACACTTCTTGCTCTAGACCTGGGATCAGCCATTTCTCCAAGAAGTCTACATTTCTTTTTAGTGGGAAATGGTATTTTAAAACCACAGTTTGGGCCTTGAAGGTGCTTACTGTAAGAGGATTTGCCATTGTTTCTAGGCTTTCCTAGTATATATACATAAATCAACACTAACAATTCAAATTTAAGAGTATGTGGTTCTTATTTCATCTCTTGTATTGCATCTGTGTTTCCTTTCTTGCATTAATAATCTTGGTTCTGAAGGACACAGAGGATGATAGAATTAGAAAATCCCACATTATTAACACAACAGCCTCAGAATAACAGTTCTAACACTCTCACCACCATGATTTGTGTGCTTTTTTTGATTTAGGAAATGTTAGTGAGAATGCTTATGAATATGTTTTATGCATATTCTGATTGAGAAAATTACCAACCTCTATATTATTTATTTGTCTACATAACAATTGGTACTGGTTTGTAGGAAGCATTTTTCCTCAGTATTCCCTTCTCTATACTTGAGGCTACCATTGGTTTCCAAGAAAAGCCTAATGGGAATTCCTCACTCAACATGCTTATTGGTATAATCAGGCTCAGTGTATCTCACTGAGAAGAGATGCCTGCCTTGTGGAGGTTCGATATAGGCCTTCAGCCACTCACAATTACTATCCCTCTTGCTGTAAAGGGAACTTTCAGTCTTATGAAAATATTAGATTCATTGGGGATCAGCAATATTCCTTTTATATGTTTACTTCCAATCAATATAGTACTGATTTTCTGTTTCCTGCTAAGTTATATTTTAATGGCTAATTCCTTGAAGATTTTATTATTTTTCAAATAAGGATGGAGGTGTGTTTGTGATAAGTCTAGTGTAGAAAAAAGTTTAATAGATTCATTTTGGAAGAACCCATATAAGCATTTATCCTTTTGGAGGAAGAATGAAGCTGAAACAGGTTTCACTGGGAATAATGACAATCTTGAGTTTTCACCCTGTCAGTGTTCCCTGAGTTTGCAGCCCATGAATGATCCCCACTCAGGTTTTTTTTTTTAAGGCTATATTTTTTAGAGCAGCTTTAGTTTCAAAGCAAGATTAGAGGAAGGTGCAGTGAGATTTACTCATATATACCCCACTAAGTTTTACTGTGAAAATTGTTACTTTGTACAAAGAAATCTTAACATTCACAGGAAATTAATGGGAAATAAGGTAAGGTCTTTTGAGCTTTTGCAAAACAGCATGTTTGGGGCAGCTGAACTCAAATATAACTCTGAAAACATTATAGGGAAAGAAAGAGATTTGATAGTGGAAATTTACATGTCTTTATGATGTGATTTCATACCTGAGAGGGCTGATGTGTGATGTGTAACATGGGAGGGTAATTTCTGCTTCTTAATGAAACATTCTCT
>JAVSCE010019261.1:0-36953 GCA_032199065.1 Smutsia gigantea | reverse complement strand
CCGAGGGCTGCCCGCCCCCGACTGTCGGCCCCCGCGGCCAGTGAGCGCGCGGCGCCGCGGCGCAGGCAGCAACGTGTGTCTATCCCCTCCTGCTACCCCGGCTACCTCACCTCCCCTCCAGAACCCTCCAGGACCTGGGGACCCCCGTGAATCAGGCACTCAGATGCCTCCTGCCAGGGGCGCGATTTCCTTGTCCTGCGGTTCCAGCCATGCTCTAAACAGCACCACACATTACCAGGCAGGGGGACAGGCCCTTCTACCTACCAGGTGGTATTAACTCCATTAACGTCTGCTCTGACCTGCGGATTCCACTGTTAGCCGTACATACATTTCAAAATCCCCCTAATGCCAAAAAGCAGTAATGGTCATCTGCTATGCTTGTTTAGTGAGCCAGAAAATGAGCCAGTGGACTAGGTGTTTCTCGCCATCCAGTCCCCGGCTAAGTAATGGCCAGGAGCCTGGAAGAAGGGCAAGATGAACCAGACAGTAGCTCAAAGAGTTGGCTCTTCTAATCACAATTGATTGAAAGGCAAAAATATTTACATGCACACACTGTTTTCCATTAGCTTAAAAAAATCTCCTCAGTAATTACTTTCTCCATCATCATTTTGGGAGAATGTTAACAATATTGATCTTTGTTCCTTTAATTATGGTAAGCCCTGATAGGAGGACCCTAGGGGCCGGCCCCTCACCACCTCTGCTCTCCGACTCAGACTGGCCTGCCTGCCTCACCTGTTTCGGGCTTCCCTCTGCGGTCCCCAGTCCCCAAGTTCATTCCAGCTCAGCGGGGATCCCCTGACCTGAACTCCTTTATGACTTATATTTTAGCAAATCCTGACTTTTTGTGAAAGAGAAATTTGAGAATAAAACACACCCATAATTATTTTACTGTACAAATTCTTGTTCCTATTCGCTAACATCAACTACCATTTTCATTACTAATGTGGACGTTTTACGTGGCCTCTGCCCTTGTGCACATATCATATTGTTTTTACATCTACTTGGAACTATTTTCCCAAGATCTAGATGTCTGAAAACGACCACTGTATAAACTGCATCATATCCCAGCACCCTTGGGAGCCATCATTCACCTTCCATCCCGCAGATGCAGACACGGTTCTTCTCCCCCGCCGTGTGAGCACTCACAGGTAAAGCCACCAGGGTCTCCAGGAACGTGAGCCTGCCTTTTGTTGTTGTTACTAAGCTTTCCTTTGTTTCTACAGTTGATTTCCTCGTGGGGTCCATGGGGATGAATAGCTTTGTGGGTCTTGATTCCCAAAGAGGCCGTGCAGATCTGCCACAACGACTGTGGCACCTGGCACCTGTCCCAAGGACAGAGCTGGATGGATCCAGGTGACAGGCTCAGAACAGATGACTCGCAGGGCTCTGTGTCGGATGGTGTCCCCTCCGCTGTGCATGGCCAGGCCCTGGGGACTGACTTCTAATAGGCAGGTGACAGGACAATGGCTCTTCCTGGGGCATTCCATGTCTCTCTCCTACCCTCCGCTGCTCTGGGGACACTGCAGCTCCTTTGTCAGGCTGTGTGACAGACAGTGAGTCTCAGAGTGCTGGCACCAGCCACTAGCCTCCCTGCCCCAGGCTCTGACCACGCAGCCCACTGAGAATCTACCATCTGGGGCCCAATGCACATCCTTGTTCCTAAATTCCGGACTCAGGGCAGGCCAAGCACCTCAAAGGCCTTCCAGGATGGCTGCTTAGTGAGCTCAGGGTCAGGGAACCAGATGCAAGGCTGCCGTGAGCCCCACAGGATTACTCCCAGGGGGGCCACAGTGCTCCCAAGGGTGGCCAGGAGCTGCTGGGTCTGGAGACTGTGGGCAGGTTTGCTCCCAGTGGGGCACTGGCCGTCCTGCTGCTGTGCCCTCCCATCTGTTTTCCAAGGGCCCAGCAACTTGGCTCTGACTGGAGCCGCACGATAGCTTTTAGACCTAGTTGGGGAAAAAGAAGAGGTGCTTGGTTTCCAGAGCCGTACCCCAGTGACTTGGACCGGCTCAGGTGATTCTGAGCCAGGTGAGCAGAGCCCTGCAGTTCTGTTCTGTTACTCATCTCCGTGCAACTGCTCCAGATGGGGGCTGACGCCCAGCCTCATGCGTGGGGAGGAGCCGGGGGCTGACTGGGGGCTCCCGACTGTTCCAGAGAAGCCCTGTTCCTCCAGGCCTGGAGACATGACATGTACATACATATATGAGTTCACATGTACACACACACATGTGCACAGAAGAGACTCCCAGGTGTGTTCCTCGTCCTTCAGCTCTCCCCCACAGGGCTCGTCCTAGCTTCCTTGTGAAGGGATCATGTCTAGGTTCTGAGCTCTCTGAGTATGCTCCGGAAGGCAACCTAAGGAGCTGGGGCACCCGTCGGGGGCAGTCTTGTTCCTTCCCCTGCCATCAGGCTCTCTGCAGCCAGGTCTCCCTTCTGGGCCTGCATTTCAGAAGGACCAGTACCCACTGTTCTGGGGCCTCTCTCCATGTGTGACCTCGGACTGTGCCTGCCATGGCTGGCCTTAGCCTACCCACTGGTGCAGTGAGCAGGTGGATCGGAGAATCGCCAGGGGCCACTGTAGCTTCGCTGGTGGAGGACTCGATGCCACATTGCCCGAGTCCTGGCCGGTTCTCCTTGCATCCTGCAGTTTTATGACAAAGGGGGGCATGTAGCACTTGAAATGTTCTCACCTCCTGCTATTTTTGCAAGAGGCCTGAACACAGTTGTTAAAAATAGAAATAATGAGGGAAAGCAGCCGCTTCTGACCTTGAGTCACGAGGCCAGGACAGGATCCCAACATCCTCTCTGGCTCCTGATGATAAATGATCATCGCACTGCATCTGTCTTTACTTAATTTATCCTTGGCCCAGAGAGAAAATTCCTGCATTTTTTTTTTTGGCAAGATGGAAGTTTCTCGAAGCCTAACAGTTTCACCTGCGCTTTTCTGTGTGTTCTCTGCCTGAAATGCCATGGGGAGCCTGTCCCCACTGCTCTGGGGCCTTGCCGGAAGCCAGCATTGTCTGGCAGACCTGGGTGTGCTGGGGTGATGCCCCTGCTCCTGCAGTTGTGCCTGGCCCCCTGCAAAGGGTCCCGGAGGCAGGGCCTACAGCACCCTCGTGGAGACTGTGTTAGAGGGGCTGCCAGGGCAGGGCACATGAGGTGGCAGGGCCCCATCCTCTGGCTACTCTGTGTACAGGGTCTCTTGAAGATGCAGAAGTCCGCACCTGGAAATCCCTTAGCATCTGCCCAGGTAGCTTCTCCTGGATCCAGGAGGATTCAGGTGTTGGTGTCTCTTTTTACTTCCCCCACACACTCAGCCACTCCATGCTTTGTGCTGTTGCTCCCTTGATCAAGAGGAACCCCAAGACCCCAGGACCCTCAGAGAGTGGAGAAGGTCAGCAGAGAGGCTGCCACCCACCTCCAAGGTGCCCAGAAGTGAGGGCGACACTGCCTTCCCTGGCCTTAGGTTCGTGGTCTGCAATGGTTTCAGCTTCAATTTTTAAATTCCAGGATGAGCTCACAGTGGTGCCTTCTGTCTTCAGAGTGCTAACTCAGGAGAGACTCAGGAGGAAACAGACTAAGACTCCTGGAAGTTACAGGGAATGCATGCACAGCTGGGGAGCAGGAGGTATGTGCCCGGTCCACGGGGGTGCCTGACGCGTGTGAGCGCCCCAGTGTGTTTGGAGAGGGGGCAGGTTAACCTTTTGTCCTTTATAGTTTACTTCCAAGGCAGGTTTTGGGTCCTTACCAGGAGCTACCTAAACGGTTGCTTCTGCCCATCTGCTGTGTCCACTGGGACATGGGCACAGATGTCAGCCTGTTGTCATACCTGCCTTGCATTTGTGTCCATTCACAATTCTCACTGTAGTTCCTGCTGGTGCGAAGAGTGAGTGTGGAGCTGTAGACATATGTGAGTACACAAACCAGTGCATGCACATACATGTGAACATACATGCACACATGTGCATGACACACATGCCTGTGTGTGCACCTATATATGTCGTGTGTGTGCGCACAGGCACATGCCCAGGTGTGGAAAGGCATGTGCAGGTGTGCGTGTATATCTGCCCAGGCACTCAGTAACTCTCTGCCCTGATTCCCTGGGGACATGCAGTCGCCAGCTGGCTGGTAAGTCCTGGTGAGCCCATCCTTGGCTGGCTCGTCCTGCTGCTGTGACAGAGTAGCTCTTACATTAGATGAGCAGGAGTTGAACCGCCTACCTGGGGATTCCCAGGGTTTCCTCTGGTCCACCAGGAAGATGGCAGCAACAAGACAATCTCATACAACAGTGACGCCTAAGGTTGGCATAATCTTTCACATCATTCAAAATAACGTAAAAATAGTAGCACAGAAGATTAATGGGCTAGCCCAAAGTCACACAGCAACTCAGCAACACAGCTGCTCCCAGGAAGCCTGCCCTCACTGCACAATTTGACTGGCCAGCTTTCAGAGAACTTCTGACTCCAACAGAGGCCCAGGGAAACATACCTTGTGCCAGTGAATTCCTGCATGTTGCAGAAATGATGCACACCTGTGGGCTCAGCAGCCTCCCAGGTAGGGGGTGGCATGTACCCCCAGACCCCGAGGGTGGGTGACCTGGCTGCCAGTTCCAAGAGTGGGCTCAAGGGATAAGGGGGAGTGAGAGGGCCCAGGGGTCTTGCTTTGAAACCAGCATCAGCCACTCAAGATGAACAGGGAGGTGGTGCCAGGTGGGTTCAGGGGAAGACAAAAGCCTGCAGTCCATGTGGGGTTGAGAGTCTGTGACCTGACCCCAGTGAAAACTGCTCTGCTTTGTGCTTTGTGCCCGGCCAACCCTGCTGTCTGAATCCACAACCACCACGCCAGAACAGCACATCGCAAGCACACGTGACCACACGCGCCTGGGCCCAGCCAGCCTCATGGGCAGCACCCAGCGCTCTGTCTCCACTGGGCTGTCTGGGAGGGCCGCTCCCTGAGGGCTCACAGGAAGATGTGGTCCATGGGAGGGTGGGCCTGAGTGGCCTGCAGTAGCATGGGCTGGGTACTCCCGGGAGTGTCCAGGGCCTGACACTGTCACCACGTTAGCTCCTGCCTCTCCTCCTTGAGATAAGGAGGCCCCACCTGAGGCCCCACAGCTACTAGACACCCCTGCTATGCTGCCTTCACTGGTTTCCTCACTTTCAAAACCTCTCCACTTCCAGGGCACGGCCCAGCCATCCCGCATGGGCTCCTCTAACATGGCCACGCCTCCCGTGGGCAGGAACCCTGTTCTGAGCACCTTTGGGCATGCCACACTTCACACATCTGCCCTCCAGGCGTGCTTAGCTTGTCATTTCCTCCTGTGCCCAAAAGGGGAAACTGAAGCTTTCGGCCACAGAGCTGGGCTGTGGGGTCTGGGGTCACCTTACTGCCCAGGACTCCAGGTAGCCTCAGAGAAATGCCAAGGTTGGCTGTCCCACATGCCATGCACCTGTGCCGTGTTCCCTCCATCCATCCACGGCGGAACCTGCAGCCCCAGGCCAGTATAGGGCTGGCACCCAGGTGGCAGCAGAGGGATGTGAGGAGAACCCTGGGAGAGGGGCAGTGGGCACATGGGCACACGCCTGAGTGTGAATCCCAGCAGCATCACCGTGCCAGATTTTAGAAACGGGAAGATTGGTTGGGATGGAACCACCACATTGCTCCTCATTATAACTGTGAAGATTCTGAGGACGGGGGGCCAATGCTCTTCCCCTCCGCAAAGGTCAGCCAGTGAAGAAGGGTCTGCCACACACCATCCTCACAGCCTGGACCCACTTTGTGGGGTCTCTGCCTCCACCCCTCCTGCTGGGGATGGTGCCCACCTGTGGGTGTCATGGCGATGAAATGCAGTGGGAGGCTCCTGGTGCCAACACTCTGCATGTGCTCGGCGACACTAACTCCCAGGTTCCCGAGCCCAAGGCCTCCATGGCCCTGGCCCCCACAGTCCCTCTGCCAGCACCTCTCCCAGGCTCGGGCCCTTCTCCTGTACTGCTGGTCTCAGCTCCGTTGTGAAGAGGCCATGCCGAACTGCGCCCAAGCAAAGATGGCGGGCCACCTGAACAGTCAGAGAGAGTGGGAGAATCAGGCCCTGCAAGGAGGGGTCCCAGGAGCAGGGACGCTAGAGAGGTCTTGAAGCATGTGTAGGAGCTCACAGGAAGAGGGCCAGCGGGTCCCCAGGGAGGAGTGGGTCTGCTGTGGCATCCTGCCAGGCTGCTTTCCTGAAGCTCTTGCACCTGTAGTTCGGCAAATTCACCCTTTATGGTTTTCCTGTTTCTAGTGGTCAAAACTGCAGGGTTCTTAGGCTTTCAGAAATATGGTGCTTTAAAACCCGTGTCCCAGATCAGTGTCCTCCAGAGAGCAGGCTTGTCTGTGTGGAATGGACTTTCTGTGTGGATGAGGAAGACCCTGGCTGTGGTGCTGAGAGGGCCACACAGGGAATGCTGCCTGCAGCCCACCCCAGGGAGGGAAGGGGCAGGGAGAGAAGTAGGACAGATCCCCAGTTCAGGGGCCAACCCAAGTGGCCCAGGGGGCTCCCTGAGCACACTGTCCCTCTTCACTCTGCCGAGGCCCCAGAGAGCCCTGAGTCAGGAGCGCTGGGAACGCCCCGGTTCCAATGCCTGTATGTGGGTGCCCCTCTCCAGCCCAGGCCCTGGGTTTCTGAGGAGCAGGCACACCTCTTGATATGAGGTCCAGAGGGAGCAGGGTTTGACCTGGAAAACCAATGCTTCTCATGCATGCAGCACCCAGGGCCCGAGGGGCCTCATTCTCCGCTAGTGACCCCCCTCCTTGGCCTTGGTGGTTCCTGGGAGGTTCCAGGGTGTCTCCTCACCATGGCAGGAATGGCCAGAGGCTTGCAGATGGTGCAGGGTTGGCGGCTGTCCTGTTCCTGGATGACGCACAGGCAGGGGTGCAGGGTGGCGGTGGGGGGGGTGGCCCACGGGGCTCTCATTCCGCAGGAGACCCCTCCGGGAGGGCCCTTTGGGCTCTCCACCTCACTCGCAGCCTCCTTGTTACCCTGTCCTGCTGTCCTCAGTCTGGGTGCTTCCATCCCTCATGCTGTTTACATAGTGGGTGGTCAGGATGCCGCCAATCAGGCAGGGCCAGTCCCCTTCTGATTTATGGGGGATCTGGACCCTGGGATGAGATTGGACCCCAGAACATTTCCTGCACCAGCTGTGCAACAGACTGAGGGCTCGTGTACCCCACAGCAGATACTGAACCCTAACGGGGGGCCATTGGAATGTGACTGGGTTGGGAAGGTGGAGCCTCCATGAGTGGGATCAGTGCCCTTGCATGAGGGCCGGGAGAGCTCTTCTGTTCTTTGGGCCATGTGAGGACCTGGTGAGCAGACAGCCCTCTACTGACCGGGCCCCAGGCCCCGACCAGACACCAGATCTGCCATATCTCAGAAGACCAGCCTCCCAAGTGAGAAGTAAATGTTGGCTGTTCAGACCGCCCTGCCTCTGGTGTTTCAAATCAGCCATGACCCCAACACTCACTTTGTTCTTGGTTCAACAACACCAGCATGCCCCTGCATTGGGTTTGCCGGTGGGCTGGGCCCTGGGCCCTGGTCTGCTGTCCTGCACGGCCCCCTCTGTGGCCTCCATGGTCAGGGGTAACATTAGAGTCCAAAAGCCCCTTGGGTGCCTGGGTTTGAAAGCTACAGGTCCCAGAGGACCTGCCTGGGAATTCGGGAATGAGTACACCCCAGAGCACCCCAGGCCTCTGTGCCCTGTGGTGTTGGCTCTGTGTGGACCCTGAGCCCACAGCAAGGACAAGTCCAGAGCCCGGGGCCAGCTGTCTGGGCAGGCTATGCCCCACCACGGGCGACACGGGCCATCCTGGAACACAAAGGAATGTGGGCAGGGCAGGGAATCCAGCCCTGGAGCAGGAGGATGTGGAATCGCCACTGTGGAATGTTCTACAAAGTTACCCTTTGCTTTGGCATCACTGCGGGCACCCAGTGTATTTCCATCCTTTGACTCCTGCTTCTCCACTTCTCGTTATGACATATTTATAGTCCAAATTGCTGAGACCTCTGAAAATATACAAATCTTCACACCTGTGTTCTCACCTAAGGGGCCAGGATAAGAAGAGAGAAGTGAGGGCGGGGACTCAGGAATAGACCACGGAAGAGGGTGCATCTTCCAGGGGAAGTCAAAGGCAGCCTGGGGCCCACTGAGGTCTGGGGCTAACAAGAACTCAGTGTCTCCACAGCCTGTGTATGTGTTTGGGGTCGTCCTCCCTGGCTCCACTGAGGCAGCAAAGACATGGCTACAGTGGGGACCAAGGGCCCCAGCGGCCTGGAGCGCACTCTGCTCAGAGTGAGAGACTCACCTGGCCATGGGGTTGGGAGGGTGGTCTGGGAGGCTCAGGGGCGGGGCACTGGAGAAATCAGAGCTAGCCACAGTGCTGACGGGCTCTTCCGGGCCCAAACAGATTGCTTCTACACCTGGACAGCCTCCTTTCACCATAGCACTGGTTGTAGCTCCTTAGGGAAGGAGCCAGGCCTGAGAGTGCCCTGGGCACCAAGTCACCCCACCCCTCACCCATGCCCCATGCCTCCTGCTCCTCTCAGGCCAGGACCCAGCATCACCACAGCAGCTGAGGTCAAACTTGGGCTTCTGGGCTGGGCCTTGACTCATCCCGTCCCTGTTCCTTGCCTCACACTGCGTCACCTGCTCAGAAGGCACTGATGGGCCCTGGATCGGCCCTGGCCCTGGCTTCTTTCTGGACTTCTGGTGTCACCTAAGCAGCCCAGATTCTCTGTGGCCACCGTACGGGGAGCCCCACTCAAGGCCAGATGTGCAGGCTCTGCCCAAGTGCACCAGTCAGGTGCCCGCGTCTGCAGGGACTGCCAGTCACGTTCCCACAGATGAAAACATGGAGATGTGATAAAAGCCACCTGTCACTCATAGAATTCAACGCCGCCTCTCTGTAAAGCCATAAGCCATCTGGGCCTCAGCCAAGAAATGGCCTATAAAATCCTGAGTAATGACCTCAAAGCATCCTTTCCAATATAAAGAATATTCTAGGCAGCTGTTTCCAGGATTTATCTGTGTGAGTAATTTTATGCCCCAACCTATTATGTGCTCAGTGTCCGATGTCCTCTTCAGCAGCTCCTACCCATTAGCAGCACTAATGCATCTAGAGCATGCTGACAGTCGTGGGGGCACAGGAGACCCTGTCCCTGAGGGCGACAAGAGGCAGCACCGTACTCACATGCTATGCCCTTTGCAGTGGGCAGAGCGGCAGAGGAGACTGGGAAATGGCGGCTGCCTTCCTGATCTCCCTTGTTCGGGAGGAGGAGCTCAGCCCTGTCCTCTATCTGTTTCTATGGTAACATTGAGACTAGCAGGTTTTGACAGTTGAACATGACCCTAAGTTAGGGGTCCCCCAGATGGCAGGCATCCTCCCTGGCAAGGGCTTTTGGGGGCCCCTGAGCACATGCCGCAGGCAGAGCCTGGAGTGTGGGGAGGAAGGAACCTGTGTTGGGCTCACTGGGGGGCTTGCACAATGGGGGAGAGGTGCGGAGTTTCCTGGTTTGGAAGAGGAGGAAATGGAGTTCCCAGCACAGTTTGTCACTTGACACTATTGCTGTGGCAACAGGGCTTTTGGGTCTGGGTGGAGTTGAAGCTTCAGGTTGTCAATGCAGCCCCCCACGGGGTAACCCGATTTCCTATAGCATGAGGGCTTTGCTTCAGACTCAGAGGGCTCAGAGTAAGAAGTTTCACTGTTCTGTAGTTTATTCTCTCAGCTGAATCTTGCACTTGCCTCCAAATATCAAATCTTATTAGTCTAATATATGCATTTTAATTGCTAGCCAACAAACCTGTAGATTATATTCATGAGTAAAACATTTGGTAAATGCCTCTTAATTTTTAAAAACTGCTTCCTTCTAAAATAACTCCCCTATACCCAGGAAAAGACAGAATGATGTCACTGGCAACTTGGAGATAAAAATATTTTGCAAGTCTTATAAATTTTGGCTTTCTAAGTTCAAGTTAGCAAGCGTCAGGGGTAATCAGAGTAATGTCCCTCAGCTGTTGAAGGAAGGAAGCAATTTACTTGATAACATCTTTAATTGCTGTGTGTGCACCCCCCAGAACCTCCCCACACTGGGCGCCACGGCCCTGGGTGATTCGGGAGGGGTCGAGGCAGCATCCCCATGCAACCACAGGCCTGGCTCATCTGATCCGGGGCCCTGCCCCCCAACAGCCCACTTGCACAAAGGGGGACCCTCCACAGGTGTGGAGGGGAGGGCCACACACACAGGAGGACTGAGCCAGGGGTTACACGGCAGCTGGCAGCCAATGTAGCTGTAACGGACTGCAGTGTAAATGTCTGTGGGGAGGTTGGGGTTCCTATGGCCAGGATCCTTACTGAACTTAAACCACCTGATGATGTAACTGGCCTGTTGCTAGGCTACCGCTTCCACACCTTTAGGCAAGAAGCTATTATTGTGCTATATAGAGAGCTCGGCCCAGTGCCCTGGGCGGAGGCAGAGATGTTAGTGCTCGACCTGCCACTGGAAGAACAAGCTGGGTAATAAACCCTTTCACCCCAAAGAACGTTTTTCTGTGAATTTCTTTGGTCACGTTGAATCCATAGCGAACTTGCCTGGGGCTGAAACACATTGGCAAGACAATATCTTTCACAGGGGGGAAACTGAGGCCCAGAGAGGTTTATTCACACACCCGCCATCACTTCACCTGTGAGGGCTGGAGCCACAATTAACCAGGCTTGCGGGAATCCCCAATTCGCCTGCCAGTGTGCCCACATCCCTCCTCAAACCCACCTTCTCCTGGGGTTCAGAGCCCAGCCCTGACTCATGCAGCTAAGGGAGGTGGTGTGGGGCCCCCATAGGCCTCAGTTTCCTTGTAAAAATGTGTGACCGCTACCGTGACATCTTCTTTGTAAGGGTGACTCACTTTGTTCACCGATGCAAAGCCACAGCCGACTTGCGGCCGTGCTGGTGGCCAGTGGCTGGTTCCACAGCCAGCTCTCCCTGTTCTTCTGGGGCTCACATCTTGGGCAGCATCTGGTCTGATGAGTGACCACGGGGCTGCCTGTGACCTGCAGGGGTGGGGATCGGCTGTGCCCCTGGGGCCTAAGCAATCCACTCCACCTTCCAAGGGGCCTGCAGGTGGGACCTGTCTTGGTGGGTCCCAGCCCTGGCACCTTCTCCCCCAGGCCCAGGCCTTGAAGGCTGCACTGAAGCCTTGGAAAGCAGGCCCTGTAAAGTGGGCTTTCCTCCTGGTATTGGGCTATTTCCTTCTGCACGGTGGGTAAGGAGGAAGCTAGGGTCCTCAGCCCTGCCCGGCTCTGGGCAGGAGCCAGGCACACAGTCTCCTATCAGGTTCTTCCCTAGGTGGACAAAAATAAAGTGACATGAAAAATGTGCAGCATGTGAATGCAACGTAAACATCACGTGATGCATAGCAAGAAAGAAAGCAAGGTAAGGGGTGGCAAGCAAGTGTGCCCGCGGAAGGTGTCACTAATGCAGCACAGGAGATCTAAGTCTTGGGTGAGCAGCAGTGTTTGAGACGGCATGTGCAAAGGCCCTGGGCTTTTGGGAGAGAGATGGGCGGGGCAGCCATGATGCCATGCAGGCCAGGTCAGCACTTTGATGGAGAGTCATGGAGGCTTTGAGAAGAAACCGACCTGTTCTGTTGTGTTTATAGGATCCCTTGACACTGAGTAGAGAGATGGCAGGACGGGGAGGGTGGGGCAAGGGTGGAAACCAGGAGACTAGTTAAGAGGCTGTTGCAATACTCCAGGCAACACAGTGACTGATCAGCAGGAGAGGTGGTGAGAACGCTGCATTGTGGACATATTTTGAAAATTGTGTTAATAAGATTTATGCCAAGGGCAACTCCACAAATTTTGGCCCTAGCAAATATCTGACTAGAACAACTGGGGGAGATTCTGTCTCGGACGTGCTGTGTTTGAGCTCATCTGTCATCCAAGTGGCGAGCGTATGGGACAGTCAGCTCTGCAGACATAGGTGGGGGTGTGCCACCTACAGACAAGATGGAAAGTGCACCAGGAGACGGGTGCTACTTGGCGGGCCTGCAGAGAAGAGAGACCGGGCTCAGCCACGCCCGGGGCAGAAGCCAGCTAGACAACGAGGACGGGCCCAGCACCAGCTCCATGGTCTGGTTACAGGCCCGGGACCCTGGGGCTGCGCACAGGACCCTGGCAAGGTCTGTTTGAGAAGCCCTCCTCATTTGGGCGGGAGTGTTTCTAACACATCTCCACTAAGTACGATGGTGGATGCATGTTTTCTGCATGTGCCCCATGTCATAGAAAGGCAACTTCCTGCTATTCGTGGTTTACTAAGACTTCTAAACAGGAATAAGTGCTGGACTTTACAAAGTGGATTTTAGCACCTGCCGAACAATCAGATGATTCTTCAACGAAATGAAGTCATCCCTGCTTCTGGGTGATGTGGCCCTGTCTGGGGATGACTCCCAAAACTCCTGAGACAATGGGCGACTTTCCATCTTGTCCTCTACTTGGGAGCAATGTCCGTAACATACAAAGCATCTGTTCCTTGATTTTCTGATAAAGCTATCAGGCAAAACTGGCCTGACTTCTGTTTTTAAGACCATTTTTCAATTTCTCCAATGTCTAGCCCATTTTCCACTGCTTTTTTGTCATTTCTTAGTACTCCTTAAGTCAAATCAGGTCACTAACAGCACCAAAAGCCAAGCGGTTCTGTCTTTGCTGGGACTTCAGTGCCTTTTCCATTTCCAGCTATGTCTCCAAAGCACCTATTTTTTTCTCCTTTTTAGTCAGATTTCCCCACGTGAGGACTCTTGCACCGGTCCTTGGGGAGGAGCGTCCTTTCATCTCGTCTGTCAGCCAGCTCCACCTCTGTGGGCTTCCTGCTGCTGTGGTATAAATTCATTACTTCTTTATTTGGATTTATTTTATTGTTCTCTTTCTAGCTTCTGAACTGAGAGCTAGTTTAGTTCCCTTATTTTTAGTCATTGCCACTTCCTTATGAGAGTGGCCATCACCGCGAGAAGCCGGCTGCGGAGTCCTTTGGGTTTGGTGGGTGCTGTGCTTGTGCAAGGTTTCCTCCGTGACCCGGCTGCACGCAGGAGTGCTTTTATCTGGGGTATTTATTTCCAGGTAGAAATACTTTAAAGCTTAGCTTTTGTTTTGCTAAACGTCATTGTTTTCTATGAACAGGCTGTAGATTATATGTGCACGTGTATCTGTAGACATGTGTGTGAACAGACTACAGATTGTCTGCCTTTTGGAATTTCTTGACATTTTTCTTTTTTTCTCTAGACAGTCAGCTTTTTGTGGCTATTCCATGTGTGATAGGAAACAATCTAAGTTGTGATTTTGAACAACACAAAATGTATACAAGAAAATCAAGCTTTTAAATTATTTTATTGGCTTATTTTTTGGCTTCTTGATCTATCATTTTAAATTAGAACAAAGGAGCCCTCAGGCTGTGGGTGTGTGGCCACTGAGGGGGCGCATGTCCAGAGGAGGATGGGCTGGCCATTCAGTGTCACTGCTGGACTGAGGCCACGTCTGTCCACAGAACACCGCCTCCAGCCGTCCCCTGGAGTCCCACAAACCCGGCAGAGAGGATGCTGGTCCTGTGGAGGCCCCGCCCCTCCCCATGTAATCCCGTCAGCCCAGGCTCATTACCCCACTAAGCCCATGCTAGCTGAGTGCCAGGCAGGCGGGGAGTGCAGAAATCTTTGCTTGTTCTGTGGTTCCACCAGACAAGGGTTAAATCCACATACCCCATGACACCAGGTTACACAGATGCCCAGTGAAGAACAGGAGCCCCTCCTCTGCCCCCAGAGTAGTCCTTCCCCCAGCCCAGCCACCCCCACTCCTAGTTCCCAGAATAGCCTGTAACCAGGCTGGCCTGCGGTAAACAGCCACACAGCCTCCCTGGCGGGTCTTGGATGAGTAACCGAGGGGTGTGGGTGCCAGGACCTGAGCTGGTGGGTCGGTGCCTCCTGGCCTCCCTCCTGGGCCTTCCTGGAAAGTTCCCAGACATTTGGACAAGAAATGCTGGGAAAAGCTTCCCTCCTGCAGCAGAAGCCTCAGCTCCCAGGATGGCCTCCCTCCTTGCCACCCTGTGCTCCCCAACACAGATGACCATTATGAGGTCCTTCTGCACTGCCCTCATGTCCCTCAGCAGTGTGGTGCTTGTGGGTCTCATTCATCTTCCACAAAGTCTGCTCTGCTCCGTCTCTGCCTCTCTGGGTGCCTATAAACAAGAAAGACGACGAGTGGTTCCCTGGCACACACAGGGGAGGCTCTGGGTACAAGGCTTACCTCCTGAGGATATGTGCTTTACCTGGGTGTAGAGATGGGGGGTGGCTGAGGGCAGGGGGACCAACCACCAGAGTCACAGGCAGATAGGGGAACCTGGGCAGGCTTCTAAGCTGGCCTAAAGGGGTGGGGGGCAAGCGGCATCTCCCCATGCTGCCTGCCCCCAGGGACCCGACTGTGAAGGATACCGGCTGCCTTCCTCTGCCTCCCTGGGCCACTCTCTCCCTGGCTAGAATGCTCCTCTCCCCTGCCCGACCTTGGGGAGCCCTCACTGTCCTCCTGCCCAGTCCCAGCACCTCCCACTAGCAGGATGGCAGCTGGCCTCTGAGTGGGGCCTTGAGCAGACTTCCTTGGAGAAGCCCAGCTGAGACAGGGCAATGGTTCATGCACCCTGCTGCAAGAATCCTCAGCGGGCCGTGGGCCAAGAAATGGAGACTGGGCCTCCTGCCCTCAGCCGCCCCCCATCTCTCCACTCCCTTTCACACAAAACTCCTCGAAAGATGCATCTCCACTCATCTCCGCTGCCCTCTGCTGTTCTCAGGACTCCTCGGCAGCTTCCACACCCGTGCCCCAGGACTGTCTGGTCAGACCACCAGTGACCTTGCATGGCCACGCTCGAGCCTCAACTCAGCCTCCAGGAGGCACCAGGCAGCGTGACCCTTGTCATCCTGGGAAGGCCAGCATGACCCCGCTGTCCTGGCTCACGTGCCCCTTCTCTGCTTCTCTGTCTGGTCACACACTCGGCTTTGGCGTGGAGGTCCAGGACCCAGCTCTTCCCCCCTCCACCCATTCTCTCCCGGTCCTGCCAGCCCACCATCCCATGCGTACATGGATACCCCATGTGTACATGGGAAACTCACAGTTCAAAATCAGATTCCTGATTGCCGGCACCCAAATCTGCTAGTCCATGGAACCCCCAGGGGCTGCCCTGGGCCCCAGGGCAACCCCTTATTCCACCTGCAGAACATGTCTGAGCCTGGGGCATGGAAAGCCTGCCTCACCCAGGCTGGAGCCGCCAACTTCTACGCCCCTGTGCCGGCACACGCTCTCAGTCCCCAGTCCTCACTGGCTGCAGGCCTCACTAGGGCCCCGCTCCCCACCACCACCTTCCGACTCAACTCCAACCTCAAGCCCCTGCCTCAGGCATGGCTCTTTCAGTTCCCCTGCCCTGGAGACCTTGCTCATTCCCTCATGGGCAAGTTTCTGGTCAAATGTCACTTTCCAGGGGCCCTCCCTGACCCCCCCACATCACAGCGCCTCACCCAGAATGCCCTGTTCCTCTCTGCCACACCAACTTCATTTTTCTACATAATTCTTGTCATCACCAGACATATTTTACATTGGAGCTCCAGCCCCAGTGAGGCAGCATGCTGACTTCCCAGTGACCTTCCCACAGCAGCCCAGGCTGGCCTCTCCCCAGGGACAGTAAGACAGAGACCCAAGGGAGCTCCAGGTGCTGTGCAGCGGTTTCTGTGTGTGTCTATGTGTGTGAAATGTGTTTTGTGTGGCTTTCACAGATGTTTCAAGTGACTCAAATCAACCAGCTCCTCAGAGCAAAGCACAAAGGAGCCAGGCAGAAGGGCAGGCCACCGGTTTTCATACTCTGTCCTCTTGAGGGTGTGTTCTGTTTTCAAAGGCCTTTTTGTGCATGCTGACTCCTGACCCCAGGTTGGCTGGTGGCATGTGGTCCCAGCCCCAGGGCCAAGCTGCTAACAAGGCTTCGCCCGACTCCCCTATCTTAGTGGAGTGCAAGCCTTTTAGGGGAGACAAACCAGATCCTAGAACAGACATCCTCAGAGAGTGATGGGCAGACAGGGCACTCAGGAGGAGCTCTCTGAGGTGACCACTGAGATGAATCTAGAACTATGCAAGGGGCCATCCACTGGTGAGTGGAAGTCTACATAACATCTCAGATCCCCCAAGGCTGAGCGCCCAGAGACCCCCACACACACATGATGTCCATGGCTTATGGGATCAGACCACTCTGTGTCTACCCTGAGAGCACTGACCATAGGTGGGGGCTGGAGGCCGGAAAACCCAAGGCCAGGGGAGACACATGTGGGGCTGCATCTTCGCTAAGCCCCTTGGTACCCTAAGGCTCTGGTCCTTGCTTCCCCACTCCAGGTGGGTGGGGCTTGCTTCTCAGCCTCCATCTCAGCTGTGACTTATCCCCTCAGCCTCTCTGGGTGACCCTGTGCAGAGTTACCTCTTCTGCACCCAAGTGGTGCTGTCATTACTAGAGGGAGGGAAGGAGAGAGGGGCTCCTCTGCACAGTAAGAAACTGCCTTCCAAGTGCTCACTCTGGGTTGACCCCACCTTGGACCTCTGGTCGCCTGACCTCCACTCCAGCTTCGGGAGGACTGAGTCCACCCTTCTCTCATTCCACAGGGCCTCAAAAACAGTGATATCACTGGGCAGCTGGGCTGGGACTCCCTCCTTCACTCAGCCAGCATCCAGTAGGTGCCTACTAAATGCCAGGCACCAAGACTGAACAGTGAATCTCAGGGATAATGTGCCCTGAGTTCATGACACAGCAGAAACCAAGGTCCAGAGAAGGCAGTGATGCTGGGCAACACTGGATGGACAGGAAAAAGGGGCACCCCAAGACTGCATCCCCCCCAGAGAGCTGAGGAAGCTGTGGTTCTTCATCCATATACCAGGGGCTGAGAACCTGTCTGCTCCGCGGGGAGCGTTTGGGAGAGAAGGGATACCTTCCCTTCTACAACTTTAGGCTGACATTCGAGTTAATACTCTCTTGGGGGCTGGGTTCCAGAGGCTGTGTGGGTCCAAAAGACACCACGTTTAGAAAACGGCAATGCTGGGTATGGATGGCCAATTCTGCCCATCTGGAGAGGCAAAGGACACCAGCCCGTACACACTGCCACGCCCGGAGCGAGGGGGCGCGCCTCCCAGCGAATCCTCGCTCAGGGCGCCGGCGCCTCTACAGTTAAGGAGCAGGCGTGGTCCCTTTGGGGTGGGGTGGGGTGGAGCCCAAAACCGAGTTCTGGCGTCTCCTCGGCATTTGGCCCAAATACCGCGCTCCTCCAGTTCTGTCCCGCGGCCGCCCCACCGCCTCTTCCGCCCCCCCCTCGCGAGCCGGCCCCGGCCGAGGCGGGGGTGTGGGTCACAAGGTCGCCGCCCCGCGGGGAGTTCCTCCGGCGGCGCAGACGTCCAGCCGTTCCGGGGAGGGACTTGGCCTAGGTTCTGGCCCTCGCTCATCTGGGAGGAGCCAGGAGGCTGCAGCTGGCGGCGGCCAGCAGGGCGGGCGGAGGTCCTGGGAGCAGCGTCTTGCCCGGAACGACCCTCGCAGAAGCTCCCGCGGAGCCGCGCCGCCCCCTCTCGCGGGGAACCCGCGCCCTCCGGCCCTCCTCGCCGGGTCTCTCCGTCTTCTCTCGGCAAACAACGGGAAGAAGGCGCCCTTTCCTTAGCGGGCCCGGAGCTGCAGAGGCAGCGCTGGGCGCGGCCGAGGGGAGGAGAAAGGAGTGGAGTCGGCGGGGCCGGCAGTGACTCGCGGGGCAGCGGCTCCGCCAATCTGTGGGCGCTGACGCGGGGGGCGGCTCCGCGGCGCTCGGATTATCTGCCGGCCCAGGGCGCGGGGACCGGGAGGCTCGGCGCTGCCGGTGCAGTGCTCTGGGGAAGGCCGCTGCACCTGCCCCGGGGCCTCGCCGGCCGCCCCGTGCACGCCCCCTCCTCAGTCCCCCGTGCCTCGCGCCCTCGTCCCTCCACGTCCCCAACTCCGGGCCGCATCGTTAGAGAGCCGAGACCTGCCCGAAGGACTTGTCCCCCTTCTCCGCCCGGCCCGCCCGGCGCCTAAAGCGGCCCACGGAGCCGAGGAGGGGACTGCGCCTTGCCGTGGATAGGACTGCGCCTCTCCGTCACCTCCACTACCCCCAGGCCTCCGCGCCCCGGCCGGGATGGGCCGCAGCCTAGGGTCCATGCGCGCCTGATGAGCGCAGCCGCTGGTTCGTTGACCCCAGCAGGCCGCTGCGTGCACGGGGCTTCACTCAGCTGCGCCCCCACCTCCACGGACGAGGGCCGTTGGGCTGGGCGGCCCCGGAGAGCCGAGAGGGAACAGACCTGAGATGGCCCGGCGAGGGGGGGCTTTGGCGGTGCGCACCCTGCACGTGGTGCAGGCCCGGTGACAGTCCCAGAGCTTTTAGCTGCCCTACGCCGGACGGACCCTGACCCGCGCCAAGGCATCGCGTTCTTACCAAGCTACGACTAGCGGGCCACGCGCGGAGCGCGCTCCGGGAGGAGCCCGGAGTCGCAGACCACCCCGCCCGCGCGGCCATGAAGGCGATCCCGGTACGCAGGTTCCGGGTGCTCATCCTGATGGCGTTCCTGGTGGCCTGCGCGCTGCACGTCGTGCTGGACCTGCTGCCCAAGCTGGAGAGGCGCGCCGCGCGGCCCGCGGGAGAGCCGGGCTGCTCGTGCGCACAGCCCGCAGCCGGGGCCTCGGCACCCGGCTGGCCCAACAAACACACGCTACGCATCCTACAGGACTTTAGCTCCGACCCCTCCTCCAACCTTACATCCCACTCGCTGGAGAAACTGCCGCCCGCAGCTGAACTGGCCGAGCGTGCCTTGCGGGGACAAGATCCCCGGGCGCCGCGACTTCGCGACCCAGCACACCGGCCGCTTCTCCGTGACCCCGGCCCCCGGCGGTGGGTGCCGCCCTCTGGCCCAAGCCGGGATGGCTCCCTCCTGGCCAGGCTGTTTGAACACCCACTTTACCAGCTTCCTACTCCGGTGCTAACGGAGGACGACGTCCTCTTTAATGTGAACAGCGACATCAGGTTCAACCCCAGGGCAGCTGCTGAGAACCCAGACTGGTGAGTGGGTGGGAAGGCCTCAGGGGTGGGTGCTGGCGATTCCTGGCCCCTAAGGCAGCCATGCGCCGTTGGAGAATAGATACCAACCCAAGTGCCCCTTCCTAGAAATCGCCCTCACACATCCAAGGCCTGTGTGAAGAGGGAGTCTGTGGCTGAGGCCCTGGGAGCTGAGCCTCTGGGGGCGGGGCAGCATGCCTGGGGCACTGCCTTTGTCTCCACAATGACTGGCTCCTTGTGAAGAGCTGCTGGCTGGTTGGGAGCTGTTTTCTGTGCAGCTGGCCTGGGAGGCAGACTGGGCAGCCGGGAGCCAGGGGCGGGTCAGTGCTGCATTCACAGAAGCAAGGCCCTGGTTCCTGACTTGAGAAACGGCGTCTGGCCCTGAATGGGCCAGTTGGCGAGAGAGAGGGAATGGGATCCTGCCCCTCACCTGTTCCTGGGGAGCTGCTGGCTCCAGGCCTGCACACACTTGGCAACATGGCTCCGGAGGACATGTCAGGGGTTTGGAGAAGCCCAGTGAGACTAGTTAACCCGTTACTGAAAACAAAACTAGCAGAGGGGCCCCAAAGAGACACAACAGAGGGGCTCACCTAGCCAGGGTGCTGACAGCAGCCACCTGGGAACAGTGGCAGCAGCAAGGGGTGACAGCTTCACAGAGCTGAGGAGCACCCCGGGAAGATCTCTTTAAATGGTCCTGGCCTAACCTTCCACCGAGGTCTCCTCAGCCACAAGGACCAAAATAAGCAGATGCTGCAACCCGGGTGGTGACACATTAACTAGCGCAAAGCCAGAATAAACAGCTACCTGCAAAGGTTACCTCAGCAACAGAGGGGAAAGGCCAGGTCTCCAAAACATGTTATAAAAATCCTTTCTCCCCTGAAATCTGACCAGGCCCAGTGCTTACTGTCTAAACACACCAAGTTCTGCTGGCCAGGTTCAAGGAAACGCTCAGATACATGAAAATCGGAGTGGTGGCCTAGGCTGGGGCTTTTCACTGGACACAGAGCCCAGAGCCAGGGGTCGGTAGTGCAGCCCATGTGCAGATGAAAGGGCCTCATTTGCAGGTGAATCAGAACTGAGACGACCTCCACAACCTCCATATTCCCTCCAGCCCAGCAGCAAACAGGGTCTGTCCTCCTCCACACTGGCCCCTTGACCCCAGGGACATAAGGACAGCTGGATGGGCAGCTGGTCCTCAGTTTGGGGCCCCACCTGCAGTGAGTGCCTGCCCCCTCCTCTCTCCTCACCAAAGACTGCTCTCATTAAAATCAAATTTAGGTTCTTGCATCATTCCTACCCCTGGCTGTGGGAACCAAAGCAGAGTGCCCATGGGAGGCTTCTGACAGATTGGGTGTGTGAGCGATTTGCACAGTCTGTGGTCAAACATGGGCTCTGACCCCCAGAAAGAGTTGATAGCCCCTCCTACCCAGGCTGACATCATGCTTGGTGTCCCTGAGGCCGACATGGAGGGGCCTCATGTTAATGCTGGGTTTGTTCTTGTTAGTTACAGCTGTCCGTGGCATCTCCCTGGGGTTAGGAAGATTATGGCCTCTGGATATGTTATTAGTTAGCAGAGCAACAGCCGCAGGGAAGTTTGAGCAGAGGCACCTTTGGGTAAATGAGCACTAGTAGGGACCCCCAGTCAAAAGCTTGGCATCGGCACCAGCTCTCCCTTCCCACAGACCTTGCCCATCCCTTCCCTGCTGACTCTGGGGCACCTTCACTCCTTTAGGACACAAGGTGCTGCAGGCGGAGAATTCTTACCCACCGGGGAGGTGGCAGTGGACTTCTATCCCAACTGGCTCAAGTTCCACATTGGCATCAACCGGCACGAGCTGTACTCTAGGCGCAGCCCAGCCATCGAGGCCCTGCTGCGGGACCTCGGCGAGCACAGGATAACCAGTGTAGGTAAGTTCCTCTCCCTGGGGCTGGGCTGCTCAGGCTGGCTGTCCTTGGCAGGAGAGCTGGGCTGCCTTCACTCCCTGCTGGAGCAGCTCCTGGTGCCATGTGCCTGGGGTCTTCCAGGTGGGGGACCTGCTCTTGCAGGAGGACTCATGAGAGATGCTGCACCACCCCTTCTGTTGCATGCTGCTCCCCCACCTGAGCAGGTTCTCAGGAGGGGAATGTTCTAGAGCACAGCTTTTCCACGGGTAGGAAGGGGCAACCCCGGTGGCTGTGGCCCTCCCTGAGCACCGTGGGGATGCATCAGGTCACTCAGGACTTCTTGAGGTTGCAGGCAGCTCCACGTCAGACCTCAGCCAGGTGCTCCTGCAATCTGGTGGGGAGGGGAGTGACCAGGACCCGACTCTGTCCAGGGCGGAGGCCCATGCACTAAGTAGTTTGGAGGCGACATCTCTGAGTCTTTGGGATCTGCTGCATCAGACGAAAAAGGGCATCCCATTTCTGACTTCAGAGAAGTGTCAGCGGCAGTTTCTGAGCGTGGAGGGTTGGTGCTGTGGTCAGGCCTGTGGGCAGCTGTCTGTGAAGGTTCCCATTAGTCACCCGAGGCGCAGAGAGGCAGTGGGGGATGGGCTGAGGCCCTGCGATGGGGAGAACAGTTCCCGGGCTTTGCAGGGATCTGGCCTAGGTGCACACGGGGTGGGGTGGAGGGGCCCTGGGGGATGTGAGTGCAGGTGTGTGGGATGTGCTATGGAGCAAGGCAGTTCCAGGCACAATCTTCCTGGGGTCTCACAAGCAATCCTGATGCTGAAAGGGTGTCGGTAACTGGAGTTCTGTCCAGCTGCTGACTGGGGAGCTGCTGACTCGGGAAGTTAGGTGTTACCTATGAGGCTGGCAAGTTCTGGGCTTTCTGGAGTTCTTAAGAGCCTATTTTTGGCTCTTCCCCCAGTACTGAGCTATTTGCTGGGTGCTCACCTGCCATAGAGACAGGACCTGCAACTTCTCCCTGGCTGTGCTTGTTCCCCTAGTAACAGGGAACTGGCCAGAACTAGCTGTGGCCTTCTGTCCTTGCTCACTGCGCACCAAGCCTGGCTCCAGCCCCAGCCCAACCCTCTCCAGGAGAAGCTCAGCTCCGCTGCCCCTGCCCCTGGCCGGCCTGCAGGGACTTCGGCTGTGCTGGGCGCAGTCTGTGAGCACAAAGGGATGTCCCATAAACAGCCACAGCTGGGTGTCCCTTTCACTTCTGAGAGCAGAGGAGCAGTTAAAGACGTATCCAGGGCATTGACCACTGTTCACCATTCAGTAAGCTCTCCAGAGCCCCCTTCTGGGTGTGGAGAGTGGAGGATGAATCCAACCTCAACAAGGTGACCTGGGAGTTTCAGGAGGGCAGACTGATGAATCACAAATGCTTTCAGCCCCATGCAGATAAGTCTTGGAGCATTTAAATTCTTGAACCTACATATGAAACAAAAGGCATCTGACGCAGGTCTTAAATGAAGCATAGGCTTTCATCATAGAAACGGCCAAGAGGCCAGAGCTTTCTGGGAACCAAGAACAATGTCTTAAAATCAGAAAGGGTTTTAGGGGAAATTCAATGTCCCCATTGACTGTGCAGCTCTACTGCCCTCTGCCTGAACATCTCTCCACCTCAGTTTCTCCATCTGTCAAATGGGCTTATGCACACCCAGGAATCTCACGTCTTTTTCTAATAAGATGGTGATTGTGAGTCAGTTTGTGAAGTATTAGTGTCCAGACTGACACGTGGGCTTTCTGGCCAGTCCCTCAAGTGCAAATGCAGGGCTGGGGGAAGATGGAGGACGGAGGGCTCCAACACTGGCCGGGTCCACCACGTCCCTCAGGGAGCAGATGGCCTCCCAGCATTCGCTGGGAACACGGTCCGTGCGCAGGGTAGAGCCCAGGAGCTCAGGGCACATGCGCAGCTTTGCCTACCTCGGCATCCACCTCTCTCCCTTCCCCCAGAGTCCTGGACTTGGGGCCCCCTCCACCCACTCTGGTCTGACTGCCGTGGGCAGTGGTGCCCAGACTGCCTTACCTCACACTGTGGGTCCAGAGCCTGTGGCCAGCTTCCTGCCCCAGGGTTCTGGCCTGGGCCAAGACCTGCCCAACTGGTACGGGCTATCCGAGCTGATCTCCCCCACCTCCTGGACTCTGATGGCCTGGCTGGTGTCACCAAGCCTGCTCTTAGTCAGAGCACAGATGGTCATCCCAGATAAGTGCTGGGAGGTTGACAGATGCGCCCAGGGCCACCACACATACAGGACAGCACCCAGAGTGACTTTGGGCAAATGAACTAACCTCTCCAGAGCTTCAGGGTTCTCACAGGGGACATATGATGGTTGTAACTCAGACCCTATAACCTCTGCTTCCAAATCTCAAATTCAAACGTGACTCATTCAACAGTGAACTTGACCCAACCAAGCTTACGTGGGAGCACAGCCTGAGTCGGTGAGATGATTTATGAATCCTTATTCTCTCACTTGGGGCGAGTACTCACGCCCCCCAAGGAAACAGAAGTGTGCTTGATTAGGGGTTCTGCCCATACCCACTCGGGGCACTACAGAGCGTGTGGAATCATACTGCACCTACCCTACCATCTGGAACTTCCCGAATCCTAAGCATTCTGCCCCCAGAGACCTTGAAGGACACGGACCCATGAAACCTACTCCAGGGCTGCCGAGGGGCTTCGTGAGTCAATGAGAGAAGGAGGTGGGAAGACTCAAGGCCCCTGCCCGGCGGGCCTTGTGCAGGGCAGCCTTTGGAGGCTGGGCAGTCAGTGCTGGGCAAGCCGCAGCAGGAAGGGCCAGCGGACACTTGGGCCTGGAGACACTGCGGTGTGCTCATGTCTGTGAAAAGGCTCCTCTTCCTGGGGAAGCAGGAAATCTCTCCCGCCAGCAGAGCCCAGCACTGCAACAGGTGTCAGGCCTGGGCCTCCAGGTGCGCTGGGAGCGGCCAGGCTTCCCGGAAGGTGTCTGCCCCATATCCAGCTGGGCCCTGGCCGCCAGGCCCTCAGCCTGGCAGAGCGGACTGGGCAGGTTGGAGACTGCCTCCTACTGGTGGCCCCTGCCTCGAGCACTGCTGAGGCTCAGAGCGGGACCCCAGGTGCGGCCACCCGCAGGAGTCCAGAAACTGTTCCAGGGTCAAGGTTCAGCAATTCCATCCACTTGACCATGAAAAGAAAGGAAAGAAAGACAGGAGCATCACAGTGAGTGCATTTTGGCCTGAAAGAGAGTCTCAATCTAAGGCACTGGAAACCCAACCCACCCGCGGGAATCAGGCTTCCAAGACGGAGAGGCACCCACAGTTAGCACATCCCTTCTGCAGCTCAGCTTCTTGGTGACTCCCAGCCATTGGCCCCATGGTCACTTTAATGTTGGAGTCATTCACCTCGCTGTTCACATGATCCTAGAGATGTTGTCGTAAGAGACAACAGTTCCTACAGGCTACCGAGGCTTTCTCCCAGAGCGGCCCCATCAAATCTCTCGGTTCAGAACCACTTGGTCCACTTCATGCAGTGTGTATGGCCTATGGAGACTTATTTATAGCTTCTATCTGCTTGGTGACCACCCTTTCCCACCATTAAAGAGGCGCCGGACATTATCCACCTCCATTCAGCTTGAAATCAGATGTGCATCGCCTTTGGTGCACTGATGGTAATTAAATCACTATTGTGCACAATTATGGATGCAAAGAATAAATGGCACAATTAACTACTTTGTACCTGGGATTACTTACAAGAAGAAGTCACACTGGTGTGAGAGGATTCAGGCCTCTGAAGCTCACACTCCAGCGTTGCTCCACTGGATGGAGATGAAGCCCTGGCTGCTGCCTGCACACACGAGGCGCCTGCGGGTCTGGAGTCCTGGGCACCAAGCATCCTCCAGAATCCAGGACTAACTGGCCGGCGAGCTTCCAGGAGCAAAGGCTGGGGCTGCAGCTGCTCTCGGAGGCGGCTGCCTGAGTGCCAGTGCCTCACAGATGCTGTCTAATGAGTCAGAGGCAGATGCCTTGGAAAGACAGGCCCAGCCCCAGACAGGCCACAGTTCCCCTCCCATCCTCACACTGGTGGCAACCGCTGCTGCAGGTTCCAGGCTGCAGGGTCCCACTAAGCCAACATGAGAAAGAAAACTAAAAGGGCCTGGTTAGCCGACCCCAGGGCCAGTGCCAGAGGAAGGACGAGGACCACCCCAAAGGTGGTGAAGGCGGAGAAGGCGGCAAGCCGTGCAGCCACCCTTGCTCTCCTCCCACCTCGGTTGAAGATCAAGAGCAAAGCCCATGCAGGTGCTGACCCAGAGCAGACGGCAGCTGCCTCCGGATTGGACGGCCCGGCCCCGCTATGCTCCTGCTCTGGGGGTGCGGGACCCCACCAGTGGCAGAGCTACCGTTTCCCTGTGAAGTAAGCACAGAAGAGCATGGTGCAAACAGCGGCCCCGCGGGAGGCACCCTCAAGCATTCTGAGGGTGGGGACTGCAGCTTGAGCTGTGGCCCTGAGGTGGAGGCCCCCAAGGCTTCGGGGTCAGGTGGGAAGACCCAGGCCCCCCGCGACCCCCTGCAGCCCCTCACATCGGAGTGCCTGGTTCCTCTCCCAGGTCCCATGTCCACTGCCGGCAGAGAGGACATACCATGCCTTCTCCATGAGTCTGCATCCCTTGATGCCCAAGCAGAGTATAAGGGGCTCCATGTGGGCACACGGGCCTGGCACACAGCCGGACTTCCTCTGCCTGGAGTTAGGTGTGTGGGGTGGGGTGGGGAAGAGTAGCTGACCTAGATGCTCCTGGGTCATTCCCCCAAGGGAGCCATCCTTGGGCAAGACCCTCGCTTACTCTGACCCTTCACAGGCCATGGTCAGGGCCACAGGAAGAAGCAGAGGCTCCCCAGAGGAGCAGCTGAGGCCATGGGTGGTGATGGGCACTGCAGGCAGCACCTCCCATGTGGCTGTGTTTGGATCACCACAGGCCTCTAAGGACTGGGATTCATTCTTTTAAGAGTCAGGAGATGACCCATCAAAGTATGAGTCACAGTTTCTTCTTAGAAAAGGGGAGACGGGGGACTGGCCTTGGCTTCCATGGGAAACAGGCGCTGCGCATCAGCTGCCCCTGGTGTACCTGGACCAGGTCCCTCACACCCCCGTGAACCCCCAGGTTTGTAACACAGGGCCAGCTCAGGGCCCTGCAATCCCACTTCTTATCCCTCCCTGGGTGGCACCCCTTTTTCCTTCCTCCCAGGACTGCCCTTGGTTCTGGTTTAACTTGATCCTTCCTTGGGAAATTCTGAAGAAATGACATCTTTAGAGTCCTTCTGAGGAAGCCGCATTCTAAGTCACCTCCACTATGTGCTATGTCCTGGGAAAGACACTGAGCAAAGCCAGTGGTTGGTGTCCAAGTGGTCACAGAATTTATAGCACCGATGAGCATCGTGTAATGAAATGTATGGTGCTCAGCTAACATGCGTTAACATGTATGTCTAATGGTGTAGGTTATCAATGATCACTAATCAGTGCTAATTAATACCACATATTAATGCAGGTCTGGGGGACATGGCCCTTCAGGGTGCCAGGAAGGACACTGAACTGATGCTCGAGTCTGAACAGTAGAATCTGCCATGGGAGGCGAGCCAGGCAGGTGGGCAGGGTCGGGGGAGTACTCTGAGGGTGCATGGCTGGTGGTGGGGTGTGGGGAAACCAGCCTGGGTGCCAGCTGGACACTCCCTGTGTGCTGGTGATTTGATGGTGCCTAGACTGGGTGGGGCTGCGGAGCTGGAGAGAAGCTGGGGACAGGAGGGGCTCTCTGTGGTGAGCATGTCCTCGGGGGACATGGCCCCGGGGATGTGACAGCATGCTGGCCTCAGCCTGGCCCCACACCCATGTGGGCTCACTCCCTGTTGGGTCCCTCCCCAGGGCTGAGCTGGCTGGGTTCTGATGGACCCCTGCTTGATGAGAGTCATGAAACGCAGCCAGAGGAGGGCATGTTCACCTGCCTGTGCACCTTTACCTGCACACCTGGGCTCCTCCTCTTGAGTTTGCTGTCCCAGGACACCTCTCCTCCCAGCCCCAGGGCCAGATTCCCAGAGTCACAACCCTCAGTCTGTCTTCATGGAGAAGTACCTTCCTTCCCAAGGCCAGGTCTGTGTCCTGGGCCTTGACTGCCTCCCGGGGCCCATTCTGCAGCAGCAGAGTGGGCCGTCCACTGTAGGGCACAGGCTCATGGGTGGGTTTGTCTCTTCCCCACCCCAGGGGAACACCCTCGGCCTATGCCAGGACTGGCGGCAGTGTGGGGGAGGTTTGCAGGGAGACTGTACCTGATTTTAGAGCGGAATTCCACATGTCTTTCAGCTGGGAGAGCGCATGCTGGGCTAGGCGGGGGATGAGGCACAGGTCCCCAGCCGAGAGAAAGACAGTGTCCATGGCACTCAGCAAGAATCGGGGGTTTCTGGAGTCCTTAGTCACTGGAGATACTAATGCCCTTTAATTTCTAAGTATTGATCTGCTCTGTGGAGAGGCGCTGGCAGTAGAGTGGAATGCAGGGGGGACAGCAGTGCACACGGGACTCGCTTCCAGAACAAGAATGATTAAACCAACCAGATTTGCATAATACTTTGTTATTTAGAAAAACTGAATTACACGCCTTGCAAATTACTGATGAGCTTCTCCTGACTGGCCCAGGGAGGAATGATGAAATCCAGTGACCCCAGTTAGTAAATGGAAATGGGGGCATCAAATGGGGCTTCCACTGGGCCACTAATTTTTTAAATAATCACTTCTGTTTTTCATCTTATTAAAAACATAATAAAGTTCATTGTAGAAATTTAGAGAGCACGAAGGGGAAAAAAGGAAATTGAGATAACCTGCAGTTCGACTCTGGGAAATGGCACCTGAGCTTCGCTGGCCACCTGCGCCCAGACCTCCCCGTGCGCTTCAGCACACACCCTTCCCAAAAAAGCAGTCTTGGCGAGTGAATGCTTCATATGCTCTTTGCTTAATAATAAAACCGTGAGCAGTTGCTGTCCTCCAGAATCCTTTTGTGCCGTGTTGAGGGCTACCTGGGATCCTGTCATGGGATTATGGCGCCAGGCCGGGCATTTTCAGTTACTCCCCGTGTGTTCGAGGGAAGTGGAATTTGTTGCTGGCTCTGTTTCCCTGAGGAGGGTGCCGGCTGGGGCAGCTTCACCAGCCGCCCCAGGTCACAGTCCCGCCCTCACCCCTGGCGCCTGTGCAGCAGTTGGAGCAGGTGCTTCTTGGGAGGAACCAGCAGGTGGCTGGGCTGGGACCCAGGAGAAAGGGTCTGGGCCATGGCATTCACAGAGGCCACCAGCCCCCCGAAAATGCTCTGGACACATAGAACTCGGAGCATTCCTGGGCATCCACAGGGCCTGGGGCACCCGCATCATCGCACACTCACCAGCCTGGATCTTTGCCTGCAGGCTGGCTCCTCCTCTGACACCCAGCTGCTCCTGCTGGAAGCCGAGGTGCGTCCTGCGTCCCTCTCCTCCACACCCCACACTGACTCCACTGCCGGACCATTCCCACGGGCTCATCTGTCCCTCTCACTGTGGCTCCTTCCCAGCTCCTGAATCTGAAATATCCATGTGTCCCCAGCCTTGGTCCTGGGCCTCTGGCCACTGCTCTGCCCCAGGTGACTCCACCCACGTCCTTTACTCGCCTGTGTGGACAGTAAAGGACGTGGGTCTGTGGCTCTGAACTCACCGTGCCCAGGCTGTTCTGGGTGCTTCGCAAGTGTTGACCCCCATGTCCTCACCCCCACATTACCCCAGGAGCCTGAGGTGCTAACTGGTCAACTAAGAAGCTTCCCTCGTTTGTCTTGCGCCTCGCTCTGACTGCATGAAGGGTACTGGGCAGGCATCCCAGGCTCCATCGAGCAGAAGGGCCTGAGAGGCAGGGAAGACTCCTCGTAGACAGCCACTGATTGCAGGGCAGCCTCTGGACTGTCCCCTGAGCCTTGCAGCATGTGGCGTCCCCCACTCCCACTGCCGGACCATTCCCACGGGCTCATCTGTCCCTCTCACTGTGGCTCCTTCCCAGCTCCTGAATCTGAAATATCCATGTGTCCCCAGCCTTGGTCCTGGGCCTCTGGCCACTGCTCTGCCCCAGGTGACTCCACCCACGTCCTTTACTCGCCTGTGTGGACAGTCCTTTGCACCCAGCCCTGGTGTCTAGACCACAGGCACCCTCCCCTGGGCATCCACAGGGCCTGGGGCACCCGCATCATCGCACACTCACCAGCCTGGATCTTTGCCTGCAGGCTGGCTCCTCCTCTGACACCCAGCTGCTCCTGCTGGAAGCCGAGGTGCGTCCTGCGTCCCTCTCCTCCACACCCCACACTGACTCCACCAGATGGCTCCTTTTGATTTCTTGAATTTTCCCATTTTCCGCATCTCTGTTCTCATCTCCTGCAGCTGCCGCAGCCTCCTCACCCTGGCTTCTACCCTCCACCCCTGAGCCAGTCCCTGCGCACAGGGGCAGCATCTACCACTCTGCTGCCCAACGCCAGCCATGCCCTCCCTTCTGGCAGGACCCCTCCGAGACCTGTGTGCAAGCCCAGGCCCCCAGCCCCCAGCCCCCCACCCTGAGGGCCCAGCGCTGCAGGTGGGCTTTCTCTGCTACCCCCAGCATTCAGGGCCAGCGCCTGCCCCTGGGCGATAGCGGCCTACGTGCATGCCACCTCCCCGAGAGGCCTCTGAGAAGCAGAGCCCCAGGGCCCTTGCGAGGCAGCAGAGGTCTCCGGGTGTTTAGTTTTCAAATCACCCCACCCGTTGAACACGGACTTCGCTGGGGGCACCCTGCCACCATCTTGTTTATGCCTGTGACATTAGCACAGCCAGCCGGTGTGGAAGTAGGAGGACCTTGTGAGCACTGGACAAGCCCTGTGTCCTGTCTCACGTGGCCTGGGGCCCTTGCTGCATGGGTGACAGCCAGCTGCCCAACTCCTGGGGCTGCTGTCACTCCAACCACTGCTGAAAAGCCCCAGATATTTTCCCTCCTTCTGCTCCCCCAGCATAAAGGAAAGTCAGGAAAGAGAAGGTACCTGGGGAAATCCTTTTACCTTCTGAGCTGGTGAGGCTGCGGGGGGCCAGAGCAGAGCCTCTGGAGGCTTCCATCCCACAGTACCCCTGGAAGCCTCGTTCTAGGGGGTGAGGTGCTCCCAGCCAAGGGGTCTTCAGAGTCTCCTCAGACTGACCCTGTTCAGAATCCCAGAAAGTCAGACCGGGCAACATGTGGTGTGGGCACAGATGTGTGCCTGCGCTGTGTCCGGGGAGGGCCCTGCTGACGGATGTGGACACTGGGCCACACCCCTGAAGCCAGTCCCTTTGTGTGGCTTGGAGGGTCTGAGAGGCTCTGCTCCCAGTGCCCATGCCCCAGTATCAGGAGGGAGTGTGTATCAGTGTCACTGCAGGAGACCCAGGCCTCCCAGGTGGGGGCCTCAGCACATTCAGGAGCCCAGGCCTGGCTGTGGGGTCAGATTCTGGAGATGGCCCCACTCACAGAAGAGGGGGTCTGAGGGCAGCATGTGACCTGCTGTCTCCCTTCCCTGCAGCCATGAAGTCGGGGGGCACACAGCTGAAACTCATCATGACGTTGCAGAATTACGGGCAAGCACTGTTCAAACCCATGAGGTGAGTATGGGGCCGGTGGGGAGGGGTGTGTGGGGAGAGGGTTCTGCGCCGGAGACAGGTGTGTGGGCACTAAACTTCTGGTGGGATATGCAAGGTGTCCTCCCAGAAGTGTTTTGGGATGAACTATGGGTGATCTCACTTGACTTCCTCCCCATCATGACAAATCGGTGACACAGGGGTCCGCACCCACCCCCTCCTCTCCTTGCCTCCCCATTTTCCCTTCCCAATGGCAAGGAAAAATTGGTGGGAATGGAGAAGGGACATTTGAAAGGCCGCCCCAAGGATTTTGACACACCTGTAGTCATGATGTCCTCTCTGATGCCCTTGGGGCTCCGGGACCCACGTGGCCCAGCATTGTCCCGCCGGCTTCTGTTGGTACCAGATTGGGCAGCTTTGCACAGGTGAGGAGTCCCCTGTGGCCGAAGCATGGCCTGCATACCCAGATATCCGTGAGGCCACTGAGGCCGATGAGCTGGGTGGGGATGGTGGCTGCAGGGCGGGCCCGCTGGAAGGGGAAGCTGTCTGTGGGTTTACCAGATGGGACATCTGGCCTGATTTCTAATTTTCAAGTTAAGCTAGAAATACAGATTTCTTTTGTTCTGCTTAATCTTCAAGTTTTAAAAAAAATGGTGGTAACTAATTCAGAAGCATTTAAACTACTTTCCAGGTCAGACAAAATGTAGGTGCTATTCATGATTGAAGGCATATTTCTGTACTCTGCACTGTTTCTGGGCCCCTTGCTCCCATTCCTCCGGACAGATGTCCAGGGTGCACTCCACAGGTGGCCCTGCCCTGGGCTAGCCCTGGGATCTGCCTCTCAGGGCTCTGACCTGGGGCTGCCTGGAGCAGGTGGGGCTGAGGAACTGCCATTCACACAGATGAAAGGGCAAGGCCAGGCCGCCGGCTGCTGGGTGGAGTGGAAAATGCCACACTCAGGCAGCGAAACTGCTGAGTAGGTCAGGGGCCTGCTAGCACAAGTGTGCCCCCTGGTTCTGTGTGTGAAGGGCCCCCTCAACTCCATGGGGAAGAGGGGTCCCCAGGGGCCTGGCTGTCTCAGGAAGATGGTGGGATGCTGCCGCCTGTAATTGCCACGTGGTGGACATCCAGCCTGGGTCACATGGCCCCCAGCCCCAGGAGGGATGGTCTGGGCAGCCGGAGGGCATGCAGCCTGGGTGGGCTCCTCCTAGAAGTTTCCAGAACCTTGGCTCCTTTGTGCCCCCAGCCCCTCTGTGGCGGGAACAGTTCTGAGAGTGGCAGCCCTTCATGTTGAAGCTGGGGTAGGGGACTATCCCAGGGCCCTCGATGTCGTGACAGTGCCGTGTGGAGCTGCTGAGTGGAGGGGAGGGGGCCGCGGGGTCTGCGCACAGATGCTGCATGGTGTCCGCCAGGTGACAGGTGGGCAGGGGCCCTCCCGCTGACAGTCCCTGGAATCCAGTGTCTTCATGGTGCTTGGCTGTGCTTCAGGGCTCAGGCCTCAAGTCCCCTTCCCAGATGTATTCAGAGCCACTCAGGAGGGCTACCTTTGGCCAGAAATGGTGACCCTTGTCCCTCCATGTCCCTTTGCCGTTCAGGCCAGGGGCCTTCTGCAGAAACTGGAAAATCAAGTCACAGAGACTCAAGCTGGCCTGGTCACAGAGGGCGGGTGGCTCTGGTCCCTGTTCCCCCGCAGGTTCCCCGTGTAGGTCTCAGAAGTCAGAACATTCAGTGGGCGGTGGTGACAGCCAACACCATGGTGACATTTCCTGAGCTGCTATTTGACAGCACCGTGAGAGCCAGCGCTCCTTGGGCAGGCTCCGTGCAAGCGCTTGTGGGATGCCGTCGTTTAGTCCTCGGAACACCTCTGTGAGTTCGAGGAGGTATTATTATGCCCCATAGCCCCATAAAGTTGGGGAACCGGGGCTTGGAGAGGTAGATTGCCCATGGCTGAACCCAAACCGCCAGAGCCACCAAGGCCAAATGCCTGCCCTCCGCCACCTCCCCTGCCCGCATTGGGCATCTTCACCTTTGCAGAGATGCTGAGGACAGAGGTGCCCTGCCTGTGGCCTGGCGGCTCATGGCGGCCTGTGGCAGCCAGGATCCAGAGCCCCCTTGGAAGCTCACATACTCACGTTTGTCGCCTTCTCCACTGGACTCTCAGCTCCCAGCCATTGGATCAGGAGGGAAGTCAATGCCTCCCCAGCATCTGAAGGCTGAGGCCACCAGTGAACAGTCTGGGGTGGGGCTTACACCAGAGGTTGGCAAAGGCCAGTGTGACCAGAGGGCTAAGTGGGAGGGCTGAGCCGGGGTTGAAGCCATGGAAACAGAGTTTAGACTCTCAAAGCACTTGGGGAAACTGAGGCCCAGAAAGGAAAGGACATTCTCACAGCCTGCCAGCTAGATTGCCAGGCAGAGCAAGGCTGTGGGCATCCCGAGGTCAGCCCAGGTTCCTCCCTGCCCTCAGCGTGCTCCAGGCAGAGGACCCCAGGTGGGCAGGGTGGGCACAGGTGAGCGCTTACACATTGCTGGTGTCATCCCCACAGCCTGTCCTCTCGCTCCATCTGCTGGGTGAGGTCCAGGCAATTCTGGGCACCAGGGCCCTTCTCCCCTGACCAAGCCTGGTCCTGGCACTAACTGTGGTCTTGTTGCCAGCAGCCTCACTCCCTCCCTGTTGGCCCAGGACCTGAGGTGCCTGCGTATGTGCTTCTGTGGTCTGAATAAGAAAACAGCTGTGGTTTATGACCATAGCATTTAAAAAAATTAAAATCCATGATCAATAGATCTCTTTAATAAAAATGTTCTTCTTTGAGCTCATAATAACTCTGTAAGTTGTCAGTAGAATATTATGAATTAGTTAGGGTAGTATTTTTCCTCCCAAATAGTGAAGGATGTAAGTTGAGAGGGTCTAGAAAAGGTTGGGGTCTCCAAAAGTGTAATTTATGTGGAATGCAGGTGACCATTTAAAGCTTAACTGTATTCTAATAGGCGTTGAAAACATAACTAGCATGCAAAAGTTCCTGGGTGTTCTTTGGGGTTAGAGGAAGTAAGATTTTTTAAACAACCTTATGAAGGTATAATTCACATATACAGTTCACCCACCTGAAGTCTAAAATTCAAAAGGTTTTGGTATTTTCACGTAATTGTGCATCCATAGTGAATTATAGGACCTTTTCATGACTCCAGAAGGAGCCCCGTATGATGTCACCAGTCCCCCCTCAAACCCCCTGTAAGCCTGGACAGACACTAGCATTGTCTCTGTGGACCTACCTGTTCTGGGATTTCATAGAAATAGAGTCGTGCAGTGCGTTCTTCTTCCACTGAGCAGAATGTCCTCAGGGTTCATCCACGTTGTGGCATGTTGTCAGGGCTTCCTCCCTTTACGGCTGAACATTCCATTGTGTGGATGGACCACATTTTATTTGTACTTTATCAGTTGAAGGGCACTTGGCTTATTTCCCCCTTTTGGCTGTTATAATAATGCTGCTATGAGCGTTCACATATGAGTTTCTGTGTTGGATGTATGTTTTTGTTTCTCTTGGATTTTCATTTCTCTGGGAGTGGAATCACTGGATCACGTAATAGCTAAATTTAACTGGCAGAGGAACTGCCATACTGTTTTCCACAGTGGCTGCCCCACTTTATAAACCCACCAGCAGCGGGTGAGGGTGTCAGTGGCTGCATGGCCTCCCCAGCACGTTGTCCCTCCTGTGGATAATGGCCACCCTAGTGGGTGTGAGGCGTGTTTCCTTGCGGTTTGACTTGCTTTTCCTTAACGACTAATGAGGTTGAGCATCTTTTTGTGTCCTTGTTGGCCATTTGTGTATGTTCTTTGTAGAATATTCAGATCCTTGGCCATTTGGGAGCTATCTTCTTGTTAAAAGCTGTAAGAGTTCTTTATATGTTTTGCATATGAGGTCCCTATCACATGTGTGGTGTCCTTTGAAGCACAAGCTTTTGGCTTTGAGGACACCCGTTGATCTGTTCTGTTCTTGCTTGTGTTTTTGTCACAGTAGTTAAATCTTCGTATTGAAGGAGCACGTGGTAGGTGAGTGCAGGGGATGTGGGAGCACTGGTACACCCCCAGAGGCAGCAGGCCGGTGTGGCCACTCTCCTGCTCTCCAGAGAGTTCCTACCCCCACCAAGACTCAGTTTACCCATCTGCCAACAAGGGCACGGCAGGATGAGGTATTGAGGTCTAAAGTCTTCTGAACTGGTTTAGGAGACAGGGCACCAAGTTTCTTGGAGGAAGCTGCTAACCCCTTGTTGGGTGGTTTAGCAAGAAGGGTGGAGTTGGGCAGACATACCAGAGAGGACAGGCCCTTTGCGGCAAATTTCAAACTGCTTCTTGGAAAGGAACTTCCAGGCATGCCCAAGACACTCACTGGCTGTGACCATCTCCCGGAAGAAATAGTCACTTAGCCATCCCATAGATGGTCACTGAGCCCCTGGGCCCGGCCTTGTGCTGGGCGCTGAGAACAGAGGTGACGCAGACCCAGCAGTCTCTGTGAGGACCCAGCTCTCCCGCTGCTCAGGGCATGGCCAAGAGCTTGGTGTCTGCTCTCCCACTGTGGCCCCAGGAGACTGGCTTAGGGCACAGCAGGAACGAGAGAACAAGCCAGCTGTGGCAGATGTGGGCACAAAGCATCTACTTCACAGCTGAGTGGTTCAGGGCTGGCTAGCACTGTAGGCCGAGGCGGCCGGAAGGTTTCTCAGAAGTGACCCCCAGCTGAGGCCTGGGGGTGAGTGTGAAGGTCAAGAGAAGGTCTGATCACCCCAGGCCCGGGGGCCATCCTGGAGCAGGTGGCACACTCCAGGACACAATGCTTCCACAGGACTGTAGGCTGCACTCTGATATGTGGGCTGCCACACAGAGGGCCACCCCATGTGCTGTGTCACTGAAGTGAATTAAAATGAAACAAAGTCCCAGCACAGTTCTTCCGTGTCACTAAGCACATACCCGGCTACACATGGCTGGCAGCGCCTTGTGGGACGCAGGTGTAGAACATGCGCGTCCTCGCAGGCAGTTCTGTCGCAACACCCTCAGTTTAAGGGGAAGATGAAGCAAGGTCGCCAGACGTGGGAGAGGTGAGGCTCTCACGGGCATCCGGACCTGGGTGAGCCGTGCCTGAGAAGCTGGGGGCTCCACTGGGCATCAGACAAGAGATGGCAGTGGCCGTGACCACGCTAGGCATGTGGATGGAGGGAAGGGTGGATTTCAGGGACATTTAGGAGAGGCCGACCCCTGGGCACACAGTGGCTGGGTGTGGGCGTGAGGGGTCAAGGCTTCTGGCCCGGGCCTCAGGCAGAGGCGTGCACACGGTGGCCTGGAGCTTGGAGAGGGCAGCCCACAGGGACGAACTGGGTCGAGGCCTTGTTTCCACATGAGGCCGCGTTCTGGGGGTCCAGGGGTCAGGGCTTTAACATGCCCTCTTGGGGACATGATTGAACCTGTCACAGCGTGCAAGTGAGACACATATTCCATGCAAACCCAACACCCCTTTTCAGTGCCTGGATCGACAAAGGAAGTAAAGGGTTGTCATCTATACTATTAATCAGTTAACCGTTGTCCCCCATTGTCCTTTTCTGTATGTTGTACACGAGGAGCGATCGGATTAAATCAAGAACAAGCATTGTAAGTGTAATAATTTACCATTCCTCACCTTTTTAGAACTCAAATTTCTGTTGAATGATAATATTCTTATGGAAATGCCCTCAAAGGTAAGTGGGAGTCCACAGCTGAGCTCTCAGACAGTGGCACCAAAATCAGCCCACTGTGTTCCGATCCGGTGCCACTGGTGCCCGAGTCCCAGGCGCATCTCTCTGGCTCCAGGGCACGGACGCTCTGGCCCCTCACAGGGCCCCGTGCCCTCCTTTGCAGGCCTCCCATGCGCGGGTGGTGCCTGCACGAGGGGCCTGGTGGCAGTTCATCCATCCTCATCGCTGAACCGCGTTCTGCTGCGGGAACACACCCCTGAGGTATCTGTCTGTTCTTTGTTGATGGGCATGAGTCATTCCCAGGGTGGGGGTGTTATTAATAAGGCTGCTTTTGGACTCACTTTTGGCTAGTCTTCCCAGAGCTGTCGGTCAGGGTCAGGCAGCGGTCAGCTGCAAGCGGCCCTTCCAGAGCTGTGCAGAGGCCGTCCAGGGCGTCAGACCGCAGCAGCCAGGGTGACATTCCCAGGGCAGGGCCGCCTGCTTGGGCCGGGTGCCTGGTGTCTGGGATTGCCATGGGGCTGCACAGGTGAGGTCACAGGCACTGCCTGACCCCAGGTCTGCCCTGTGGTCCTC
>JAVSCE010019260.1:0-53422 GCA_032199065.1 Smutsia gigantea | reverse complement strand
GTATGTTTATGTATGTCTGTCTATGTAGGTATATGTTTATGTATGTTTGTGTATGTAGGCGTATGTTTATATATGTGTGTGAATGTAGGTGTATGATAATATATTTGTGTATGTGTGTATGTTTATGTATGTATGTAAATGTATGTTGTGAATGTGCGTGTCTGTAGGTGTCTGTTTGTGTATGTACGTTCTTATTTATGTATGTGTGTATTTACATTTATGTTTACGTATGTGTTTGTATGTACATATATAATTGTTTGTGTCTGTATGTAGGTGTATGTTTTGTATGTGGGTATGTTGGTGTATATTTATGTATGTGTGTGTATGTGCATATGTTTAGGTTTGCATGTAAATGTATGTTTATATATGTGTTTGTATGTATGTGTATGTTTATTTATGTGTGTTTTTGTAGATGAATATTTATGTATGTTTGTGCATGTAGGTGTATGTTTATGTATGTGTATGTATGTAGATGTATGTTTGTGTAAGTGCGTATGTGTGTGTATGTTTGTGTATGTGTGTCTATGTATGTGTATGTATATGATATTTGTCTATGTAGGCGTATGTTTATGTATGTGTATGCATGTAAATGTGTATTTATCTATGTGTGTGTTTGAAGGTTTATGTTTATGTATGTGTGTGTACGTATTTGTAAGTTTATGTATGTGTCTTTATGTAGGTGTATATATATGTATGTATGTTTGTGTATGTAGGTGTATGTTTATGTTAGTGTAAATACACACATACGTAAACAAGAACGTACACAAACAGACACCTACAGACACACACATTCACAACATACATTTACTTACATACATAAACATACACACATACACACAAATGTATTATCATACACCTACATTCACACACATATATAAACATACACCTACATTCACATACATAAACATATACCTACATAGACAGACATACATAAACATACCGATACATACACACACATGCATAAACATACATCTAAATACATACACATACATAAACATACACCTATATACACACTCATACATAAATATACATGTACATATACACACATACATAAACATACATCTACATACATACACATATATACACATATACCTACATACAGAGACATACATAAACATACACCATCATACACACACATAAATATACGTACTTTTACATACATACATAAACATACACATATACACAAACATTCATAATCATACACCCTCATACACACATACATAAACATAAATCTACATACACACACATACATAAACGTACACCTATATACACATACATACATGATAATTCATCTACATACATACACATATATTAACATACACATGCATACACCCAAATAAATAAACATAAACCTACATACCACACATACATAACCATACAGCTACATCTACACACATACATAAAGATTCATCTACATACACACACATACATGAATATACACCTACATATACACTTACATAAACATACAACTACATACACATACATACATAAATATACACCTACATAAAGACACATACATAAACTTACAACTACGTACACACACATACATAAACATAAACCTTCATACACACACATAGATAAATACACATTTACATGCATACACATACATAAACATACGCCTACATAGACAAATATCATATACATACACATACATAGACACACATACACAAACATACACACACATACCCAAACATACACACACATACACAAACATGCATCTACATACAAACACATACATTAACATACACCTACATGCACAAACATACATAAATATTCATCTACATAAACGCACATAAATAAACATACACATACATACAAACACATATATAAACATACATTTACATGCAAACCTAAACATACGCACATACACACATATACATAAATATACACCAACATACACACATACATAAACATACAACTACATACACACACAATTATATATGTGCATACAAACACATACGTAAACATAAATGTAAATACACACATACGTAAATAAGAACTTACATACACAGACACCTACAGACACGCACATTCACAACATACATTTACATACATACATAAACATACACACATACACACAAATATACTATCATACACGTACATTCACACACATATATAAACATAAACCTACATACACAAACATACATAAACATATACCTACATAGACAGACACATAAACATACCGATACATACACACACATGCATAAACATACATCTAAATACATACACATACATAAACATACACCTATATACACATACATACATAATAATTCATCTACATTCATACACATATATTAACATACATATGCATAGACCCAAATAAATATACATAAACCTACATACCACTCATACATAACCATACACATACATCTACACACATACATAAAGATTCATCTACATACACACACATACATGAACATACACCTACATATAAACTTACATAAACAAACACCTACATACACAAACGTACATACTTAAACATACACCTACATCAAGACACATACATAAACTTACAACTACATACACACACATACATAAACATAAACCTTCATACACACACATAGATAAATACACATTTACATGCATACACATACATAAACATACGCCTACATAGACAAATATCATATACATACACATACATAGACACACATACACAAACACGCACACACATACCCAAACTTACACATACATACACATACATCTACATACATACACATACATAAACATACACCTACATGCACAAACATACATAAATATTCATCTACAAAAACACATAAATAAACATACACATACATACAAACACATATATAAACATACATTTACATACAAACCTAAACATACGCACATACACACACATACACAAACATACACCTGCATACACACACATACATAAACATACACCTACATACACACATACATAAACATACACATGCATACCCACACATACATAAATATGCATCTACATACACTCACATATATAAAAATACATCTACATACACACACATACATAAACATGCACCTACATTCGCAAACATACACCAATATACACAGACATACAGAAACATACATTTACATTCATTCGTAATTATACACACATACAGAAACATACATAAACAAACACATACATACCCAAACATACATAAACATAAACCTACATAGACACACGTACAAAAACATACACCTACATACACATATGTATAATCATACAACTACATAGACACACACACAAACATACACAAACATACACACAAATACATAAACTTACATCTCCATAAGTACACATACAAAACATACACCTATACACACACATACATAAAAATACACCTACATACACACACATATCTAAACGTACATCTACATACATACACATACATAAATATACACCTACATATACAGATACATAAACATACACATACATACACACACATGCATAAACATACATCTACATACATAAACATAACCCTACATACACACATATACATAAACATATATCTACATACACACACATACATAAACATGCACCTACATACACAAATATAAACCCACATACACACACATACATAAACATGCACCTACATACACAAATATAAACCCACATACACACACATATATAAACATACTTTACATATATACATAAACCTGCACACATACATAAACATACATCTACATACATACACATATATACACATACACCAACATACACACACATAACTAAATATACATCAACATATACACACATGCATAAACATTCATCTACATACACACACATACATAAAAATGCAAATACATACACAAATACAAACCTACAAACACATACATAAACATGCATTTACATACATACATAAATATGCACACATGCACACATACATAAACATACATATACATACACACACATATATACACATAAACTACATACAGACCCCTACATAAACTTACACCTACATACACACACATACATAAACACATATACATACATACACATACATAAAAAGCACCAACATAAAAAAACATATATAAACATAAACTCACATACACACTCATACAGAAATATACACACACATACACAAACATACAGACTCGTATATAAACATACATCTACATACATACACATGCATAAACGTACACCTACATACACACACACAGATAAACACACATCTACATAAACAAACATACATAAACATACGCATACATAGACACATATCATATACATACACTTACATTGAACCACATACACAAACATACACACACATACACAAATACACATACAGACATAAAAATAAATTTACATACATAAACATATATAACACACCTACATACATACACATATATAATCATGCACCTACATACAGACACACAGAAACATAAACCTTCATACACAGACATACATAACAATACATCTGCAAATATTCACATACATACACACTTACATGCCCACACATACATAAATATACATCTACATACACACATATATAAACATGTATCTGCATACACACACATACATAAACATGCACCTACATACACAAAAATACACCTGCATAAACATAAATATACATACATCTACAGGCATACACATACAAACACATAAATCTACATGCACACACTAATCATAACCCTACATACACACACATACATAAACCTACACCTACATACACACATATACGTAAACATACACCTGCATAGACAAACATATGTAAACATACAACTACATACACACACATACATAAACATAAAGCTAAATATAAACACATACATAAACATTCATCTACATACAGACACACACACAAACATAAATCCACATGCACACACATACATAAACACACATCTGCATGTATTCACATACATACACATAAACATACATGCACACACATACATAAATATACATCTACATACACACACATAAATAAACATGCAACTACATACACAAACGTACACCTACATACACACACATACATAAACATACATTTACATACATACATAGACATTCAAATATACACACACATTCATAAACATACACCATTTTACACACATACATAAACATAAACCTGCATAAACACACATACATAAACATGCACATACATACACCCACATATATAAACATACACCTGCATAGGCAAACATACATAAACATACACCTACATACACACACATACATAAACATACACCTACATATACAAACATACACAAACATTCACAAACATACACCTACATGCACACACACATACAATCATACAACAAAATACACACACACATAAACCTACACCTACATACACACACATACATAAACATACATCTACATACATACACATGATAAACATACACCTACATACACATACATACATAAATATTCATCTACATACACACATACATAAACATGCACATACATAAACAAATAAAAACCTACATACACACATATTCATAAACATACATTTACATACATACATAAACATGCACACATGCACACATACATAAAAATATATCTACATGCATACCCATACATAAACGTACACCTACATACACACACATACGTAAACATACACCTACATACACACACATAGAAAAATGCACTTCTACATACATACACATACATAAACATATGCCTACACAGACACACATCATATAAAACACATAGACACACATACATACACAAACATACACATTCTACAGAAAAATACATCTACATACATACACATATATTAACATACACCTACATACGCATTTATATATAATCATACACCTACATACAGACACACACACAAACATGCACTTACATACACACACATACAAAACATGCATCTACATATATTCACATACATAAACATACACCTACATGCCCACACACACATAAATATAAATTTACATAAACACACATAAACAAACATAAATCTACATACACACACATACATAATTATGCACCTACATACACATCCATACACCTACATACATATACATAAACATACGTTTACATACATACATAAACATACAAACATACACACACATACATAAACATACACCTACATACACACACATAAACATACGCCCTCATAGACAAACATACATAAACATACACCTACATACACACACATTCATAAATATACACCTTCATACACACACATACATAAACATTCATTTACATAAATACACATATATTAACATACACCTGCTAACAGACACTAAATAAACATACACCTACATACACACACATACATAAATATACACCTATATATACAAACATACAAAAAAATTCACAAACATACACCTACATGCACACACACATATAATCATAGAGCTACATACACACACACAAACTCACCCCTACATACACACACTTACATATATATACATCTACATGCATACACATACATAAACAGACACCTACTTAAACACACATGTTTATTCATACACATACATACACACACACAAACATGCACCTAAATACACAAACATACATAAATATACACCTACATACATAGACATACATAGACATACACATACATACCAAAACATACATCTATATTCACAGACATACATAAACATGCACATACATACACACACATACACAAACATACACCTGCATACACACACATACATAAAAATACATCTACATATACACACATAAACATACATCTACATACACATACATACATGAACATGCACTTACATACAGAAATATACACGTACATACACACACATACACAAACATACACACATGCACACAGATTCATACACATACATCTACATACAAGCACATATATACCCATAAACCTATATACAGACACATACATAAACATACACCTACATACACACACATACATAAAAACACATCTACATACATACACAAAAATAAAATATGCCTACATACAAACACATATATAAACATACACTTACATACACACACATACAGAAACATACAGACACATAAACATATATCTACATACATACACATGCATAAACATACAAATAATTGCACACACATGCATAAACATACACCTACATACAGACATACATAATTTTACAGTTGCATACACATATACATAAACATACACCTTCATACATACACATACATAAACATACGCTGGCATAGAGAAACATACATAAACATACACCTACATACACACATTCATAAATATACACCTACATACACACACATACATAAACATTCATCTACATAAATACACATATATTAACATACACCTACTTACACACAATAAATAAACATACACCTACATACAGAGACATACATAAACATACAACTATATATACAAACATACACAAAAATTCACATACACCTATATGCACACACACATATAATCATACACCTACATACACACACACACAAACATACACCTACATTCTCACACTTACATAAATGTACATCTACATACATACGCATACATAAACATACACCTACATACACACACATGTATAATTATACACATACATACACACACACAAACATGCCCCTTAACACACAAACATACATAAACATACACCTACATACACAGACATACAAAAGCATACACATACATACATAAACATACATCTATATTCACAGATATACATAAACATCCACATACATACACACTCATGCATAAACATTCTTCTACATACATACACATACACAAACATACCCCTGCATACACACACATACATAAAAATTCATCAACATATACACACATACATAAACATACATCTACATACACATACATACATGAACATGCACTTATATACACCTACATACACACACATAAATAAACATACACACATGCACACACATACATATACATACATCTACACACATACACATATATACACATAAACCTACATAGAGACACATACATAAACATACACCTACATGCCCACACACACATAAATATAAATTTACATACGCACACATAAACAAACATAAATCTACATACACACACATACATATATATGCACCTACATATCCATACAACTACATACATATACATAAATATACATTTACATACATACATAAACATACAAACATACACACACATACATAAACATACACCTACATACACACACATACATAAACATACGCCCTCATAGACAAACAATCATAAACATACACCTACATACACACACATTCATAAATATACACCTACATACACACACATACATAAACATTCATTTACATAAATACGCATATATTAACATACACCTACTAACACACACTAAATAAACATACACCTACATACACACACATACATAAACATACACCTATATATACAAACATACAAAAAAATTCACAATCATACACCTACATGCACACACACATATAATCATAGAGCTACATACACACACACAAACTCACCCCTACATACACACACTTACATATATATACATCTACATACATACACATACATAAACAGACACCTACTTAAACACACATGTTTATTCATACACATACATACACAAACACAAACATGCACCTAAATACACAAACATACATAAATATACACCTACATACAAAGACATACATAGACATACACATACATACAAAAACATACATCTATATTCACAGACACACATAAACATGCACCTACATTCACACACTTACATAAATGTACATCTACATACATACACATACATAAGCATACGCCTACATAGACACACATCATAAACACACACTTACATAGAAACACATACACATACACTTATACACAAACATACACATAAAAATATAAACATATATCTACATACATACACATCCATAAACATAAACCTACATACACACACATATATAATCATAGACCTAAATACAGACACACACACAGACACCTACATACACACACATACCTAAACATACAGCTATATTCACACACATACATAATAATGCAACTATATACAGACACATAGATAAAGATAAACCTACTTACACATACATAAGCATGCACATATATACACACGTACATAAACATACACCTACATAAATATATAATCATACACCTGCAAAGACACACACACAAACATACAGAAACATACACATAAATACATAAACATATATCTCCATAAATACACATAGAAAAACATACACCTATACACACACATACATAAACATACACCAACATACACACACATATCTAAACATACATCTACATACATACACATACATAAATATACACCTACATACACAAATAAACATACCCATACATACACACAAAGATAAATATACATCTGCATACATACTCATACATAAACATACACCTACATACACACACATACATAAACATACACTTAAATATACACATACACAAACGCACATCTACATACATACACATACATAAACAAACGCCTACATACACAGACATACATAAATATACACGTACATACACAAACATACACACCCGTAAATAAAAATACATCTTCATACATACACATACATAATCCTACACCTACATACACACACATACATAAATATACATCTACATATAAACCCATACATAAGCATACATCTACATATATACTCATACATAAACATGCACCTACATACACAAATAAACACCTACATACACACATACATAAACATACATTTACATACATACATAAACATACACACATGCACACACATATGTAAACGTACATCTACTTATATACACACATAAACACATAAACCTACATACAGACACATACATAAACATAGACCTACATACACACACATACATAAAAACACATCTACATACATACACTTACATAAAATACGCCTACATACATACACATATATAAACATACACTTACATACACACACATACATAAACATACCATTACATACACACACATACATAAACATACACTTAATACACACACATACACAAACATACAGAAACATACACCTACATGCAGACACACATATAATCACACCTACATACACACACACACAAACATACAGCTACATACAAACACAAACATAAACATACATCTACATACATACACATACATAAACATAACGCTACATACACACATATACATAAATATATATCTACATATACACACATGCATAAAGATGCACCTACATACACAAATATAAACCCACATACACACACATATATAAGCATAATTTTACATACATACATAAACCTGCACATATACATAAACATACATCTACATACATACACATATATACACATACACCTACATACACAAACATACACCTACATACACACAAATACATAAACATGCACCTACATACACACATATATTTTCGTACACCTACATGCACACACACACAAACATACAACTACATACACAAATGAGTAAACATACATCTACATACATACACATACATTAACGTACACCTACATAAACACACATACATAAACATATGCCTGCACAGACAAAAATATGTAAACATATACTTGCATACACAAATATGCACACACATATATAAACATACCCACACATACACAAAGATACATCTACATACACACTTATAAACATGAACCTGCATACACAAACATACACGTACGTAGACACACATATGTAAAGATACAGTTACATACATACATAAATTTACGCACATACACACATACGTATACATATACCTACATACACGCATACATAAATATACGCCTGCATACACACACATGCATAAACATACACCTACATACACACATACATAAACATACACCTACATAAACACCCATACATAAATATGCATATACATACACACACGTACATAAACATACATCTACATACACACACATACATAAATATTCACCTACATTCACAAACATACAGCTATATACACACACATACATTAACATACATTTCCATACATACGTAAACATCCACACATACACAAACATACATAAACATACACCTACATACACACATACATAAATATACATCTATATACAGAGACATACATGAACATTCACATACATACACACGTACATAAACATATACCTACATACATAAACATAAGCCTACATACACACATACATAAATATACATCTGCATACATACACATACATAAATATAAATCTACATAAACACACATACATAAACATGCACCTGCATACACAGACACCTACATAGACACCTACACAAACATACATTTACATACTACATAAACATACACACATACACCCACATACGTAAAATGTACCTACATACACACATACATAAACATACACATTCATACACACACATAGATTAACATGCACAACCTTACCCGGACATAAATAAAAATACACATACATACACACATGTACATAAACATTAACCTACATACACACACATATATAATAATACACCTACATAAACACACACAAAAACATACACAAACATACACACTCATACATAAACATACATCTACATACATACACATACACAAACATACACCTGCATGGACACACATACATAAACATACAACAACATAAACACACATACATAAAAATACACCTACATACATACAGATACATAAGCATACATCTACATGCACATACATACATAAACATGCAGATACATACATAGGTACATACATACATACACATATACATAAACGTACATTTACATACATACATAAACATACACACATGTACACACATACGTAAACGTACATCAACTTATATACACATACACACACATAAACCTACATACAGATACATACATAAACGTACACCTACATAGACACACATACATAAACACACATCTACGTACATACACATACATAAAATATGCTTACATACATACACATATATAAACATACACTTAAGTAAACACACATACGTAAACATACACCTACATACGCACACATAAACACATATCTGCATACATACACATACATTAACATACGCCTACATAGACAGCCATCATAAACATACACTAACATAGACACCCATACACAAACACACCTCTACATACATACACATACATAAACATACACCTACATACACGCACATACATAAACAACTACATACATACACATATGTAAACATTCATATACATACCCAAACATACATAACCATGCACCTACATACACAAACATACACCTACACACAAACATACATAAACATACACCTACGTATACAGACATATATAATCATACACCTACATACAGAAACACACACAAACATACACAACATACACACACATACATAAACATACACCCACATACACCCACATACATAAACATACACTTACATAGACACATATTCACAAACATACACACACATACAAAAACATACACATACATACATAAACATATATCTACATACATAAACATGTATAAACATACACATAAATACACACACATATATAATCTTACACCTACATACAGACACACACACAAGCATACATCTACATAAACACACATACATAAATATACATATACATATATTCATATACATAAACATACACCTACATGCACAAACATACATAAATATACATCTACATACACACGCATACATAAACACACATCTACATACACAAACATACATAAAAATACATTTACGTATATACGTAAACATATGCACATACACACACATACATGAACATTTACCTACATACACACTTACATAAACATACACATACATACACACACATACATACATAAACATAAACCTACATACACACACGTAGATAAACATAAACCTACTTACACAGATATACATAAACATACCCTTACATACACACACGTACCTTAACATACACCTACATACACAGACATACATAACCATAAAAAAACATGCACACACATACATAAACCTACATCTACATACATACACATACATAAACATAAATCCACATACACAGACATAAATAAACATGCGCCTGCATTCACAAACATACACCTACATACACACACATACATAAACATGCATCTACATACACACACATACATAAACATCGAACTACATACACAAACATACACCTACATACAGACACATTCATACGCATTCATTTAAATACATACATAAACATACACATATACACACACATTCAAAAACATACACCTTCATACACACATACATAAACATACACCTACATAGACACACATACATAAACATAATCCTACGTTCCGCCACATACATAAACATTCGGCTGAATAGACAAACATACATAAACATATACCTACATAAACACACATACATAAACATACACCTAGATACACACACATACATAAACACTCATCTACATACATGCACATAAACATACTCCTTCATAGAAACTCATAAATAAACATACACCTACATACCACACATACATAAACATACATCTACATACATACACATACATTAAAATACACCTACACACACACATACATAAACATACACCTATATACGCAAACACTCACATTCACATACACCTACATGCACACACACATATAATCCTACACCTAAATACACACACACAATCATAAACCTACAAACACACACAAACATAAACATACACCTACATACACACACATATATAATCATACACCTACATACACACAGATACATAAACATACATCTACGTACATGCACATACATAAACATACACCTATATAAACACACATATATAATCATACACCTAAATACAGACACATACAATATATACCCCTAAATAAACACACATACATAAACATACATCTGCATACATACACATACATAAACATATAAATACATACACCCACATACATAAATATACACGTACATACACAAACGTACAACTATGTAAGGACACATATATAAACATACATTAATATACATACATAATCATACGCACATAAACACACATACATAAACATACACGTACATACACACATACATAATCATACACCTACATAAACACACATACGTAAACATACACTTACATGCACACACATACATAAATATACATCTACATACACACCCAATCATAAACATACATCTACATGCGAAAACATAAATATGCACCTACATTCACAAACATACACATATATACACACACTTACATAAACATATATTTGCATTCATACATAAATATACGCACATACGCAAACATACATAAACATACAACTACACTCCCAGACATACATAAACATACACCTACATAGACACACATACATACATTAACATATACTTACATACACACACATACATAACCATGAACATACATACACAAACAGACACCTACAGACACACACATGCACAACATACATTTACATACATACATAAACATACACATATGCACACATATACAAATAATACATCTACATATATACACATATTTACGCATAAACCTACATTCACACACATACATAAACATACACCAACATACAGACACATAAACAGACGTCTACAAGAATTCACATACATAAACATATGGCTGCATAGACACACATATGTAAAGATACACTTACATATATACACAAACTAAACACACATCTACATACATACACATATATAAATATACGCCTACATAGACACACAACATAAACATACACTTACCAAGACACACATACACAAACATACACACACATACACATACATACATAAACCTACATCTACATACATACACAAGCATAAACATACACCTATACACACACATATATATAATCATACACCTACATGCAGACACACACACAAGCATAAACATACATATGGACACATACATAAACATACATTTACATAAATACACATACATAAACATACACCTACATGGACCCAAATACATAAATATATATCTACATACACACACATTTATAAACATACATCTACATGCACACACTTAAATAATCATGCACAAACGGACACATACACATACATACACACACATACATAAACATACATTTACATACATACATAAACATAAGCACACACATACATAAACATTCTCCTACATACCCACATACATAAACAAACATACATACACACACATACATACATAAACATTCACCTACATACATACACATACATAAATATATATCTACATACACACACGTACATAAACATGCACCTACATTCACAAACATACAACTATATACACACACATACATAAACGTACATTTACATACATACGTAAACATACACACATACACAAACATACATAAACATACACCTACACACACACACGTACATAAATATGCACCTTTATACAGAGACATACATAAATATACATATACATACACACATACATATACATACGTCTACATACATGCACATACATAAACATACACCTACATACACACATACAAAAATATACAACTACATACAAACACATACATATACTAAATCTACATATACACATACATTAACATGAACCACGATACACAAACAAGCACCTACATACACACACAAGCACAACATACATTTACATACATAAACATACAAACATGCATAAAAATACATAAATATACACCCATATACACACATACATAAACATACACCTACATACACACACGTACATAAACTTACACTTACACAGACATACAAAAACATACATATACATACACACACGTACATAAACATACACTTACATACACACACATATATAAACAAAAACTTACAAACACACACAAATATACACAAACTTACACACACATACACAAACATATATCTTCATACATACACATACATAAACGTACACATGCATAGACACATATATAAACACACAAATACATACACACACATAAATAAAAATACATCAGCATACATACACATACACCTACATGCACACACACATATAATCATACACCTACATACAAACACACATACACCTACACAAACATATATAAACATACATCTACATACATACACATACATAAACATACACGTACATACACACACATACATAAACATACACCTACATACACAAACATACATAAACAAACACCTACATATACAGACATACATAAACATACCTATACATCCACACGCATACATAAACATTCAACTACATACATACACATACATAAATATACACCTACATACACACACATACATATACATCTACATATAGACACATACATAAATATATATCTACATAAACACACATACATGAACATGCACCTACACATACAAATATACACTTACATACACAGATACATACACATACTTTTACATACATACATAAACATACACACATGCACACACATACATCAACATACATCTACATACATAAACATATATAAGCGTAAACCTACATACAGACACATACATAAGCATACACCTACATACACACACATACATATACATAATTTTACATACATACATAAACATACACATATACACAAACATTCATAATCATACTCCATCACACACACATACTTAAATAAACATCTACATACACACACATACATAAACATACACCTATATACACATACAAACATAATCGTTCATCTACATACATACACATACATTAATATACGCTTTCATACACACAAATAAATAAACATACACCTACATACCACACATACATAAACATACATCTACATACATACATATATATTAACATATACCAACATACACACACATACGTAAACATACACATATATACACATACACAAACATTCACAAATATACTCTTACATGCAAACACACATATAATCATACAACTACATACACACACATACACAAATATTCACAAAGATACAACTACATGCACACACATATAAACATACAAATACATACACACAAACACCTACATAAACACACATATAAACATACATCTACATACATACACATACATAAATATACAACTACATACACAAACATACATAAACATACACCTACATACACACACATATATAAAAATACACCTACATACACAGACATACATACACATACACACTTACATAAACATACATCTACATAGAAACACATACGTTAACATACACCCACATACACACGTACATAAATATGCATCTTCATATGCACACATACATAAACATATATCTACATAATCACACATAAATAAACATGCACCTACATACACAAATATACACCAACATACACACACATACATAAACATACATTTAAATACATACATAAACATACATGTACATATACACACATATATGCACATAAACCTACATACAGACACATACATAAACATACACCTAAATACACACACATACATAAACACAGATCTACATACATACACATACATACAATACGCATACATACAAAAACATATATAAACATGCAATCACATACACACATACACAAACATACACACACATACACAAACATACAAACACATATATATACAAACATCTAAATAAATACACATACATGAAAATACACGTGCATAGACACACATATATAAACATAAAACTACATACACACACATACATAAACACAGATCTACATACATACACATACATTAACATACACCTACATAAACCCATATACGTGAACATACACATGCATACACACACATACAAACATATAAGGCTACATACACCTACATGCACACACGCATTAAATCATACACCTACATACACACACGTACATAAATATACATCTACATAACCACACATATATAAACAAACATCTACATACATACACATACATAAAATAGGCCTAAATACAAACACATACATAAACATACACTTACATACACACAGATACACAAAAATACACACATACACAAACATACAGACACATATATAAATATACATCTACAGACATACCCATAGATAAACATACACCTGCTACACACATATATAAAAATACAAATAAATACACAGACATAGATAAAAACACCTCTACATACAAACCCATTCATAAACATATGCCTACATAGACACACATCATAAACACACATTTATGTAGAACACACACAAACACACACACATACACAACATACCCATACATATATAAACATTCATCTACATACATACACATACATAAACATACACCTACATACACACACAGGTATAATCATACACCTATATACAGACACACACACACATACACCTACATACACACTCACATATAAACATACATCTACATACATACACATACATAAATATACAACTACACACACATTCCTTGAGCTACATGAATGGCTCTCAATAAGGTGCCTTTGCCCTGATATGGTGGGGGCGTGTGCAGGGGAGTTTCCAGGGAGGAGAGCATTTATCATCCATCAACATTTATTTATCCCTTCTGCTTCAAGGCATTCATGTTTGAAAGATTAATTTCACACAAGAAACCTTGCAATAAAGGAAAATTTTAACTAGACCTTAGGTAGAATCCTACACATTCCAATTTCTTTCCAGGAACTCTCACATCATTCCTAGGCAGGAAAGGAAGGAGTTAAGAAACCAAGGAATTATGTTCAAAACAGCTCTGTAAAAGCTCCTGTTTCCATCTTCATTTTTATCATTTTTTAAAGACCTGTTTTAACGTAGAGCTACCATTTTACAATAATGTGAAGTCAAGTATTACGAGCCAGATATTTTTAGAAAAATCTTAATTTGGAAACTCTTGTGTATAAATGACGCCAGATTCTTGTTCACGAAGCTGAGGAAAGAGCTTATCGAACACTCATGGGAGAAGAGTGAGGTGCAGGCTTTTACGTAGAAATAGAGTGGAAATAGACAAGGGAGCCGGTGTTGGTGCGTTGTCTAGGGGGTATTATAGACAAAGGAGGATTTTATGAGAAAATGAAGAAAACTGCTTAGGGCTGTGGACATGTGCCACCTTCCCTCCCATCAAGGTGGGCTGGGATCTCTGCTTGCTAGGGCTGTTTGCAGTGAAGTCAGGGCTTATACTGAGATACCCTTCTTTATTTGTGAAACACTCAAACATTCTAGGCGATGTTGCTCCAGGCCTTTTGACCTTTACCTGACCTCGCTGAACCCTGCTGAGGCCCTCACCCAACTCTGACCACACCCAGGGTCTCTGTCTCATAAACACAAATTGAAAAGACCCACACAAGTATGCCTACATTCTTATTTGTGGCCTTAAAGGACAGAATGTGTGTGTGTGTGTGTGTGTGTGTGTGTGTGTGTGTGTGTGTGTTTGTGTGTGTGTGTGTGTTTTCCTTGCAGACGCATTAGCTTAAATGTGAAAATGTGAAAGGAAAGCATACTGAATGGGGAATAAAAGCCAATGCGTTCTGATAACAAATATGTGAATGACAGAAAGGTAAAGAACTGTAAATGTGAGAATATGAGCCCTCTAGGTGCAAATGAAATATTAGAAACTGTAGGGATCTAAAAATAGAAATGTATATGTTCATTTTTCCACTGTTAGACCACTTTCTTTGAAAAATATGACCCTTTTCAATCAATGCCAACAAAATAGAGATTGGTGAATTCAACCTGTTTTGTACAACACAACGTACCAACAAGGTTCATGATAAATAGTACATTGTAAATATATGCTGTCATCACACCTACATTTTTATTCAAAGAAACCAACAAAATGATTCAAATTTTCCCTTAGAACTTACTATTTTTACAGTGCTTTACGGCCTAGAAGCCTTTTGACAATAAAGCTGTAATTAACTTCAATTCTGGAATAAGAGAGGACCTCCAAGGATATCCCATTCTACTTGCATGTTACCCCAACATTACTAACGGGTGTTTTATTTTATAATTTCTTATGTTATGTTTTTTAGCTATGATGCTGAACAGATGACTTAAATACATTCAGAAGAGGTGACACAATCAATCAAAGGGAGCTTTGACCTTATTTTTAATCCTAACGCAAGGCTAACCCTCTCTCTAGGGGGCAAAAGGGAGAAGGTCCCAATTCTGCCCTGTGCGCCAAGCGGCAGAGCATTATTTCATCTACCACCCATTTAGTGAGAGAATGCATGCCAGTTGTACATTGTAGGGTTCTAGGTCTCCATGGAGCCACAGCTCACTGAGATTTGTATCTTAATTTTCTGCAGAAGCAAGAACACAATGAGCAATATGTAGATAAGAAATATCCATTACCTTTATTCTTAAAGTTGTTAAAATTGTCCTTGTTTCTCTATTTTCATGCATCCATACAGGGTAGGCTAAACTATGTAGAAGGACTGGCCACTGCATTGTCACCGGCGGCTAGCAGTCTTTCTCACAGATAAATCTCACCTTTAAAAAGAAATCTAAACCAGGAATAGAATCTACTAGGAACAGGGCTCTGTGGACTGTGATGCACTGCGTATTGCCTTTGGAATGCTTTCTTGTTAAAGCCCCAGGTTTCAGCATCCAGAGCTGACCATGACGGGCTCCACCAGTGCGACGCGGAGCTAGGCTCCCTCTCAGCCAGCTGCGGTGCCCTGACGGGCTCCTCTGCGGTGCGGGGCGGGGCTGGGAGTTACCCGCGAAACAGGGCAGCTTTTGATCCCCCTGCCTGGCCCCCGGGCAACTGCAGCGCAATGGGTGGGGAGGCCATCTTTGGAAAATCGCTGCTCCCTCAGGTCTTCCCCGCCCCCAACCCATTAACACTTTTATTTCTCCGCAACTTCTTTTATTACTGGAAACGTGTTTTCCGTTTCTATTGCAGGGACATTATCTGAAGGATCTCAAGTCTTTACCAGTGTTAAATCCTACGTGTGCCCTGCTTTCTAATCACCGCCACCCCTCGTGTCCATCCCCTGCTCTGCACCAACACACACACTCTGCCAGTCACATTATTCAGGAAGTCAAGGTGGCCTACGGAATACAAGGGCAAGTGTTGCTATGGTAACGGGATTGAAACATGTCTGCAGGAGTAGTTGCTTTATAGCTACGGGTTGTCCTCATTTGCATTTAAAGGCGCCTCAGAAATAGCCTCAAAGCCAGCCAGGTCCTTGAAACTAAAATAAGAGAGAATTTTGTTTTAATGTCTACTGTTAAGTCATTGAACAAGTTATTGCACTGCAGGGTTGCAGAAACGCAGGAAAAATATCACGTGCTAATAATTTTCATTGTACTGGTTGCAGAGCTGATGGATTTAAGAGCACCCCACCTACCCTCACTTTCTCATCGTAAACACTGGGAAGAAACAGAAATTTGACCTCTTGTTTTTCCTTTTGGATTTTGCTTCCTGGATTGCCCTTCACAACATTCACAAAGGTTGAACTTCAGACAACCTAGTGTGTGTCCGTCCTATTTCTTGGTGATCTAAGACCACATCATTGCACATTCACAACAGAGGCATTCAAGAGTGGTCCATTGCAAAGCTCAGATGTGAGGTACAAAAAATCCCTTCGTTGAAGTGAAATTCAGGAATTTTCTTATGATTCAAGAGCTAGGAAACATATCAAATATGCCGGAAGACTAACATAAATATCTTTTTAGGATCTGATCACAGCCTTTAAGACGAACCGGATGAAATTCCAAGAATGAGCTGTAGAGACCAAGCAGCATGAACTAAACTTTGGGGACTTGTAAGGATGGTGAATTGTTTCAAAAGATACATAATGGGGATTTGCTGTGATTCGGCTCCATCTTAAAGTGCTGCTGAATGTGTATGACCAGAGCATAGATATAAATGCATGTAACCTCTAGAAAAAGGCAGATACATAAAGGGTTTCAAAAATCACTGAACCAATCAGGAAAACAATTCCATTCACAATTGCATCAAAAAGAATAAAATGACTAGGAATAAACCAAACGAAGGAGGTGAAAGACCTATACCCTGAAAACTACAAGACACTCCTAAGAGAAATTAAAGAGGACACTAACAAATTCAAATTGATCACTTGCTCTTGGTTCGGAAGAATAAATATTGCCAAAATGGATATACTACCTAATGCAATCTACAGATTCAATGCAATCCCCATCAAAATGCCAACAGCTTTCTTCAATGAACTGCAACAAATAATTCTAAAATTATATCTAACCACAATAGACCCCGAATAGCCAAAGCAATCCTGAGAAGGAGCAATCAAACAGGGGGAATCACACTCCCTGATTTCAAGCTCTACTACAGAGCCACAGAAATCAAGATAATTTGGTATGGGCACCACAACAGACACACAGACCAGCGGAAGTGAATAGAAAACCCAAACATGAACCCAAACATATACAGTCAATTAATGTTGCATAAAGGAGCCTTGGATATACAATGGGGAAGTGACAGTCTGTTCAGCAGCTGGTGTTGGCAAAAGTGGACAGCTGCATGGAAGAGAATGAAACTGGATTACTGCCTAACCCCATACACCAAAGTAAACTCAAAATGGATGAAAGACATGAAAGTAAGTCATGAAACCCTAAATCACTCAGAAATAAACATAGGCAAAAATTTCTTGGACATAAACATGAGCGACTTCTTCATGAACATATCTCCCCGGTCAAGGGAAACAAGGGAAAAATGAACAAGTGGGACTATATGAACTGAAAAGCTTCTGTACAGTAAAGGACACCATCGGTAGAACAAAAAGACATCCTCCAGTATGGGAGAATATATTCATAAATGACATATCCGATACAGGGTTGACATCTAAAATCTAAAAAGAACTCACACAATTTCTCTGCAGTGATGTAAGGACGGAATAAATGGAACTCAGCACTCTAGTTTCTGGGTTATTGCTCTACATTTATAAACTCCCCTACAGAGTGTGAAGTCTAAACAGCTCAGTGTTTTTACAGGGAAAATTTATTTCCCATTGAATGCAGCCAAATTCCAGTAAATTGCTTGTAAAGTCATTTCCTCCGTTTTAATGTGTGCTGTTCTATGATACTTCTAACAGAAATTCTTTTCAATGAAATGGCACATCCCATGACAATAGGGATGAGCCCCCGCATGGAAAGCACATCCTATCATTCACCCAAGAGAAGGCAAACTTCAACATGTTATCCTTAACAGTTTTGTGTAAAGAGTTGGAGGTGTTTTTTTCCTTTGGAATAAGTGACAGAACCTGTTCCAAACGTTACCCACCAGGTTAAATTCAAATGCTAGGATTATAGAAGTCCATTTAAGCAATACATTTGCTAAGGAAATTTCATCTTGAAACATGTATTGAAATAAAGAACACAGACTGAGATGAATAGTTCCCCCAGAAATTTGCAAGCCAGAACACATACATAGCAGAATCTCCAGAGTAGGGCTAATGAATTGAGGGCATGTTTTTGCGCCAAATTTGAGTGATAGATATTCTAGGTTCAAAATAGTAATGTGCTGCCTGAAGGGGAAAAACAATTTAGCTCTCACTTGTTTCTGATCCAGTGCATGAAACACTGATAGGAAAAGTTGACCAAGTCAAGTCCAATGTTCAGCAGTTCTTTATGGGAAAGGCTTGTGAGGTCATATCCTCTGTGGTTAATTTCCCTTTAGTGAATTTTCAGATTTCCATCTGAACCAGGAAGGAGATGAGAGCCCTGTTTCAGTCTTCAGTACAAGGCTCCTGATCAGGCTCACATCAAAACCCCTTTTACTTATAAAGGGAAGTAAAATGTATAGAATCTGAAAGCTAAGGAGAAAGTCAAACTACAGAAGAAAAATAATCACAAACCAGGAAAGCACACAAGAAAGGTAAAAGGCGAGGAGACTGACAGGTGGGAACTATCTGAAAGGAAACATACCAGTTATCAAACTTATCTGCAAACCCAGAAAATCCTTTGAGAAAGCCTTTTTAATCACACTATCAACCTGTTAACTATCTTCAGTTTTTAGACAGCGTGCGGTTCCAGAATGAACTCATCTGGGGTTAAATTCACCCTGTGGCACTTTCTACCTTCTCTGTATTTGGGGAGATACCTTACTACCCATGTTTATCTTCATCTGTTCCATGGCTTATTTACAGAGATGCTGCTGCAAGCACTGGGGAAGCTAACTAATATGTGTGAACCACAGGGCTCAGGACCTGCCACCCCCACGAGCTCTGTGACACTTACATCTCCAGGGCCCGCTCCTCCATGAGTAACCACTGAGTTTACCCAGGGTTTAGATAGAAGCCTGAGAACAGTTGTCCTACTGGCCACGTGGTTGCCCCATGGAGAATTTTAGATTTCCTCGGCAGAGCAGGGCTGCACATGGAGATGCCACATAGATGGGACGTGACATTGAGATGGCAGGACCAATTCCCTTACATTCTGAGCCAGAGCTATTAGGATGGGAGGCATCCGGCTGTAAGGAAGCTGTAAGGAACTGAAGGCTACATAGTCCCTGCTCTCTCCACTTGCTAATGGAGAGCCCTCCTGGAGGGCTGACGGGTCTGTGCTCCCTGGAATAAACTGCCTGTTGGATGATGCCACTAGTCACGGGCTCTCATGGTGAAGCTCAAATTTTAATGCTGCTCTTTGGGTTAGGAAAGCTTATTTTCTTTCCTTATTGCTTTAGGAATGTACAGTATGGTACATAGTATCTAGAGCTTTGAGATATACCTGTTGGATCTTTACCGTGACTCTTAGAAATACCGGGGTATGTTCATCACCCTGCATTCTGGGAGTTGAACCCACTACCCGGCACACTGTGAATATTCAATAAATAAAAATAAACTAATTCCCCCTTCACCGAGGAGGAATCTGAGGCTTAGATAAGTTTAGAATACTTCAGAAGAGCAGATAATTAGCAAATGTCAGGGTCAGAATTAAAATCCACCCCTCTGAGACCAAAAAAGTACTCCTTCCATTGAACCACATCATCCTGTCTTTTAGTACGATTATTGCAAATACTCTCAATGAATGAGCACGTGTCTAGAGAAGTCCATGACAGCACTCCATTTATCTGCACCATCATTATTCGAATTACAGTTGTTGTGGACTTTGATTACTTTGCTATAATACCTATTGGTTAGGGAAATCACCACCCAGGCTGACTGTATACGGGATGGTACCATCTATAATGTGGAGTGGGAAGCTGGGCTGCAGTGTGGTCACGTAATTCTCAGAAAGTTCTAAGAGGGACTAATTTCCAAAATGTGAAGGGACTCTTCATTAATCAATTAGAAATTGAACTAGGTATTCAATGTCAGGGGATGTGATGTCACGTAGGCTTAGTTCTCGGGAAGGAGGTAGATACCGTGCAGGACATACTGTGGTCACTAAAGTCATACACATTTATTTGCAAAATTCAGCCTCTTGATTATTACTAAGATCCTGAAATACTGAATTGACTTCAGACACATCACAAAGACAACTCTGCAAAATTTTCAGGCAAATCTTTCATCGAGTCTCTTTCATGTCTCTTACTGTTCTCCTTTTCTCTTGTCCTTTCATGTGGCGTCAAAGAACTTGGGACTGCCTAAGCACTTTGGTGTACCTTTATTGAATGATCTCATTGCCCTGGTAAAGGACTGGTTAGGAGGCCAGAGAGGATAAGGTCCTGGGCTGGTCAGTGACCAAGCTGGACCTAGAGTCCAGCTCTGCTGTCTCCCTGGCCTCAGAGGCACAGTCAGCTCAGTCTCATGGCTCTCTACGTTCGATTTCTTTTCTTTTCTCCCACCTTGTGCTTTGGGTCTTCTTACTCAGTAAGCTGGTGCTTATTTTTCTGAGATTGTGGGTGTTTTATATCCCTAATTTTCTACCCCCCTCCTCCCCTTCTTTGCCTTCCTTCCTTTAAATCCACTTAAAAGCATTCTCTTCTTTTTTTCCTTTCAAGTCTCCATTGGGGCATCTATGTACCTCAGGCACTAGAGGGCAACATGATCGCATAGAGCTGACAAGGACAAGATCAGCCTCTCAGGCTGGAGAGCCAAGTAGACGTGCAAATTTAGGCCAATATAGAATCATATTGGCGCTTCACTACATGTGAAAGCACGTTCACCTGTATCAGCCTTTAAACCTCACAAAAGTATGAAGAGACACGGTCAAGTATCACTGTCTGTATCTTAAACAAAAAAGGAAGGTGGGTTTCAGAGAAGGTAAGTGTCTTGGCCAAGGTCATAGAAAGAGCAAAATGTATCTGTTCATTAAATGGTACACCCTGGAATAGTCTAGCATAAAACTTGAAAATGCATTTCTATTTTCCCAAGGTTGAAGAATAACTGTGGTAAAGTATTATATCTTTGTAACACAATCAAACAGAACCTTGAAATTTTTCCCATCATTAAAATACAAAGCATCAGCTACACAGTCATTGCCAGTTAGAGGGAAGCTGTCTATCATTTCAAGGGAATGGAGTGAGTTAAGTATTTTCTAGATGCCCTTTATGACTACCTTGTCCAGTAATTGGAAATTTGGTTACTTTTTATCTGGATTTGTCAGGTGTTTTCTAGTTACGCTTTTTTCTTTAATATGACTTTTTTTGGGCAAAACAGATGCATGCTACTTTGTCCCACATTCCTGTCTGGTATTTGAAGTAAAGAAAAACAGATAACAATACAGTTTCCCCTTATAAAATATCTGCACTTCAAGAGCATGCCATTGTTTCTCTTCTCTCTGTGATTCATTGAACACCTTGAAAGAAAGCTGTTCTCAGACTACCAACATTGCTTATTTGCTTCGTATTGTCAGCAGCAAAATAGAAACAGGATCTATTTATAAAAAGTCTGCAAAGCCTTGTTTGGTCTGACTACATTCTCCAGACATTTTGAGCTTTGCATCTTTGAATTTTTCAGATGACAGGCCCTTCCTGGCAGTAAGCACCTGGTGTCTGGTAACGGTATATGAGGATTTTGTTCCCAGCTCTCAGGGGGTTCCAGAGTTAAGGTGAAGGATGGAGAGTCAGGGTAGAAGAAGAGAGGAGGAAATAAACCAGGTGGGTAGTGGAGGTGAGCAAAGGTTTCCATAGCTAAGAGGGAAAAGGCATAATTAAAAGTGAGAAAGAAGACAAAAGCCTTGAGCTGCCTGAATGGCTCTAAATGAGGTGCCTTTGCCCTGAAATGATGGGGGCGTGTGCAGGTGAGATTCAAGGGAGGAGAGGATTTATCATGGGTCAACATTTATTTATCCTTTCTGCTTCAAGGCATTCATGTTTGAAAGATTAATTTCACACATGAAACCTTGCAATAAAGGAAAATTTTAACTAGCCCTTAGGCAGAATCCTACACATTCAAATTTCTTTCCAGTAACTCTCACATCATTCCTAGGCAGGAAAGGAAGGAGTTAAGAAACCAATGAATTATGTTCAAAACCACTCTGTAAAAGCTCCTGTTTCCATTTTCAATTTTATCATTTTTGAAAGACCTGTTTTTACGTAGAGCTAGCATTTTACAATAATGTGAAGTCAAGTATTACGAGCCAGATATTTTTAGAAAAATCTAAATTTGGAAACTCTTGTGTATAAATGATGCCAGATTCTTGTTCACGAAGGTGAAGAAAGAGATTATCGAGCACCCATGGGAGAAGAGCGAGGTGCAGGCTTTTACTTAGAAATAGAGTGGAAATAGACAAGGGAGCCGGTGTTGGTGCGTTGTCTAGGGGGTTTTATAGGCAAAGGAGGATTTTATGAGAAAATGAAGAAAACTGCTTAGGGGTGTGGACATGTGCCACCTTCCCTCCCATCAAGGTGGGCAGGGATCTCTGCTTGCTAGGGCTGTTTGCAGTGAAGTCAGGGCTTATACTGTGATACCCTTCCTTATTTGTGAAACACTCAAGCATCCTAGGTGATGTTGCTCCAGGCCTTTTGACCTTTACTTGACCTCGCTGAACCCTGCTTTTTACAGAGGACCTCACCCTACTCTGACGACACCCAGGGTCCCTGTCTAATAAACACAAACTGAAAAGACCCACACAAGTATTCCTACATTCTTATTTGTGGCCTTAAAGGACAGTATGTGTGTGTGAGTGTGCGTGTGTGTGTGTGTGTGTGTCTGTGTGTGTTTTCACTGTAGACGCATTAGCTTAACTGTGAAAATGTGAAAGGAAAGCGTACTGAATGGGGAATAAAAGCCAATGCGTTCTGATAACAAATATGTGAATGACAGAAAGGTAAAGAACTGTAAATGTGAGAATATGAGCCCTCTAGGTGCAAATGAAATATTAGACACTGTAGGGATCTAAAAATAGAAATGTATATGTTCATTTTTCCACTGTTAGACCACTTTCTTTGAAAAATATGACTCTTTTCTATCAATTCCAACAAAATAGAGATTCGTGGATTCAACCTGTTTTGTACAACACAACGTACCAACAAGGTTCATGATAAATAGTACCCTGTAAATATATGCTGTCATCACACCTACAATTTTATTCAAAGAAACCAAAAAAATGATTCAAATTTTCCCTTAGAACTTACTATTTTTACAGTGCTTTACTGCCTAGAAGCCTTTTGACAATAAAGCTGTAATTAACTTCAATTCTGGAATAAGAGAGGACATCCAAGGATATCTCATTCTACTTGCATGCTTACCCCAACATTACTAACGGTTGTTTTATTTTATAATTTGTTAGGTTATGTTTTTTAGCTATGATGCTGAATAGATGAGTTAAATACATTCAGAAGAAGTGACACAATCATTCAAAGAGAGCTTTGACCTTATTTTTAATCCTAACGCCAGGCTAACCCTCCCCCTAGGGGGCAAAAGGAAGAAGGTCCCATTTCTGCCCTGTGCGCCAAGCGGCAGAGCATTATTTCATCTAGCACCCATTTAGTGAGAGAATGCATGCCAGTTGTACATTGTAGGGTTCTAGGTCTCCATGGAGCCACAACTCACTGAGATTTGTATCTTAATTTTCTGCAGAAGCTAGAATACAATGAGCATTATGTAGATAAGAAATATCCATTACCTTTATTCTTAAAGTTGTTAAAATCATCCTTGTTTCTCTATTTTCATGCATCCATACAGGGTAGGCTAAACTATGTAGAAGGACTGGCCACTGCAATCCACCGGCGGCTAGCAGTCTTTCTCACAGATAAATCTCACCTTTAAAAAGAAATCTAAACCAGGAATAGAATCTACTAGGAACAGGGCTCTGTGGACTGTGATGCGCTGCGTATTGCCTTTGGAATGCTTTCTGGTTAAAGCCCCAGGCTTCCAGCATCCAGAGCTGACCATGACGGGCTCCACCAGTGTGACGCGGAGCTGGGCTCCCTCTCAGCCAGCTGCGGTGCCCTGACGGGCTCCTCTGCGGTGCGGGGCGGGGCTGGGAGTTACCGGGGAAACAGCGCAGCATTTGTCCTCCCTGCCTGTCCCCCGGGCAACTGCAGCGCAATGGGTGGGGAGGACACCTTTGGAAAATCGCTGCTCCCTCAGGTCTTCCCCGCCCCCAACCCATTAACACTTTTATTTCTCCCCAACTTCTTTTATTACTGGAAACGAGGTTTCCGTTTTTATTGCAGGGACATTATCTGAAGGATCTCAAGTCTTTACCAGTGTTAAATCCTACGTGTGCCCTGCTTTCTAATCACCGCCACCCCTCGTGTCCATCCCCCGCTCTGCACCGACACACACACTCTGCCAGTCACATTATTCAGGATGTCAAGGTGGCCTACGGAATACAAGGGCAAGTGTTGCTATGGTAACGGGATTGAAACATGTCTGCAGGAGTAGATGCTTTATAGCCACGGGTTGCCCTCATTTGCATTTAAAGGCGCCTGAGAAATAGCCTCAAAGCCAGCCAAGTCCTAGAAACTAAAATGAGAGAATTTTGTTTTAATGTCTCCTTTTAAGTCATTGAGCAACTTATTCCACTGCAGGGTTGCAGAAAGGCACGAAAAATATCAGGTGCTAATAATTTTCATTGTACTGGTTGCAGAGCTGTTGGATTTAAGAGCACCCCACCTACCCTCACTTTCTCATCGTAAATACTGGGAAGAAACCAAAAATTGCCCTCTTCTTTTTGCTTCTAGGATTTTGCTTCCTGGATTCCCCTTCACAGCATTCACAAAGGTTGAACTTCTGAAAACCTGGTGTGTGTCCGTCCTATTTCTTGGTGATCTAAGACCACCTCATTGCACATTCACAACAGAGGCATTCAAGAGTGGTCCATGGCAAAGCTCAGATGTGAGGTACAAAAAATCCCTTTGGTGAAGTGAAATTCAGGAATTTTCTTATGATTCAAGAGCTAGGAAACATATCAAATATGGCTGAAGACTAACATAAATATCTTTCTAGGATCTGATCACAGCCTTCAAGACCAACCGGATGAAATTCCAAGAATGAGCTGTAGAGACCAAGCAGCAGGAACTAAACTTTGGTGACTTGTAAGGCTGGTGAATTGTTTCAAAAGAAACATATTGGGGATTTGCCTGTGATTCGGCTCCATCTTAAAGTGCTGCTGAATTTGTATGACCAGAGCAGAGACATAAATGCTTGTAACCTCTAGAAAAAGGCAGATTCATAAAGGGTTTCAAAAATCACTGAACCAATCAGGAAAACAATTCCATTCACAATTGCATCAAAAAGAATAAAATGACTAGGAATAAACCAAACGAAGGAGGTGAAAGACCTATACCCTGAAAACTACAAGACACTCCTAAGAGAAATTAAAGAGGACACTAACAAATTCAAATTGATCCCTTGCTCTTGGCTAGGAAGAGTAAATATTGTCAAAATGGCTATACTACCTAAAGCAATCTACAGATTCAACGCAATCCCTATCAAAATGCCAACAGCTTTCTTCAATGAACTGCAACAAATAATTCTAAACTTTATATCTAACCACAATAGACCCCGAATAGCCAAAGCAATCCTGAGAAGGAGCAATCAAACAGGGGGAATCACAATCCCTGATTTCAAGCTCTACTACAGAGCCACAGAAATCAAGACAATTTGGTATGGGCACCACAACAGACACACAGACCAGCGGAAGCGAATAAAACATCCAAACATGAACCCAAACATACACAGTCAATTAATATTGGGTAAAGGAGCCTTGGACATACAATGGGGAAGTGACAGTCTATTCAGCACCTGCTGTTGGCAAAAGTGGCAGCTACATGGAAGAGAATGAAACTGGACTACTGCCTAACCCCATACACCAAAGTAAACTCAAAATGGATGAAAGACATGAAAGTAAGTCATGAAACCCTAAAACCCTCAGAAATAAACATAGGCAAAAATCTCTTGGACATAAACATGAGCGACTTCTTCATGAACATATCTCCCCGGTCAAGGGAAACAAAGGAAAAATGAACAAGTGGGACTATATGAACTGAAAAGCTTCTGTACAGTAAAGGACACCATCGGTAGAACAAAAAGACATCCTCCAGTATGGGAGAATATATTCATAAATGACATATCCGATACAGGGTTGACATCTAAAATCTAAAAAGAACTCACACAATTTCTCTGCAGTGATGTAAGGATGGAATAAATGGAACTCAGCACTCTAGTTTCTGGGTTATTGCTCTACATTTTTGAACTCCCCTACGCACTGTGAAGTCCAAACAACTCAGTGTTTTTACAGGGAAAATTTATTTCCCATTGAATGCAGCCAAATTCCAGAAAATTGCATGTAAAGTCATTTGCTCCGTTTTCACGTGTGCTGTTCTATGATACTTCTAACAGAAATTCTTTTCAATGAAATGGCACATCCCATGACAATAGGGATGAGCCCCTGCATGGAAAGCACATCCTATCATTCACCCAAGAGAAGGCAAACTTCAACATGTTATCCTTAACAGTTTTGTGTAATGAGTTGGAGGGTTTTTTTTCCTTTGGAATAAGTGACAGAACCTATTCCAAACGTTACCCACCAGGTTAAATTCAAATGCTAGGATTATAGAAGTCCATTTAAGCAATACATTTGCTAAGGAAATTTCATCTTGAAACATGTATTGAAATAAAGAACACAGACTGAGATGAATAGTTCCCCCAGAAGTTTGCAAGCCAGAACACATACATAGCAGAATCTCCAGAATAGGGCTAATGAATTGAGGGCATGTTTTTGTGCCAAATTTGAGTGATAGATGTTCTAGGTTCAAAATAGTAATGTGCTGCCTGAAGGGGAAAAACAATTTAGCTCTCACTTGTTTCTGATCCAGAGCGTGAAACACTGATAGGAAAAGTTGACCAAGTCAAGTCCAATGTTCAGCAGGTCTTTATGGGAAAGGCTTGTGGGGTCATGTCCTCTGTGGTTAATTTCCCTTTAGTGAATTTTCAGATTTCCATCTGACCCAGGAAGGAGAAGAGAGCCCTGTTGCAGTCTTCAGTACAAGGCTCCTGGTCAGGCTCACATCAAAACCCCTTTTATTTATAAAGGGAAGTAAAATGTATAGAATCTGAAAGCTAAGGAGAAAGTCAAACTACAGAAGAAAAATAATCACAAACCAGGAAAGCACACAAGAAAGGTAAAAGGCGAGGAGACTGACAGGTGGGAACTATCTAAAAGGAAACATACCAGTTATCAAACTTATCTGCAAACCCAGAAAATCCTTTGAGAAAGCCTTTTTAATAACACTATCAACCCTTCAACTATCTTCAGTTTTTAGACAGCGTGCGGTTCCAGAATGAACTCATCTGGGGTTAAATTCACCCTGTGGCACTTTCTAACTTCTCTGTATTAGGGGAGATACCTTACTACCCATGCTTATCTTCATCTGTTCCATGGCTTATTTTAAGAGATGCTGCTGCAAGCATTGGGGAAGCTAACTAATATGTGTGAACCACAGGGCTCAGGACCTGCCACCCCCACGATCTCTGTGACACTTACATCTCCAGGGCCCGCTCCTCCATGAGTAACCACCTGGCCTTTCCCCAGGGTTTGGATAGAAGCCTGAGAACAGGTGTCCTACCGGCCACGTGGTTGCCCCATGAAGAATTTTAGATTTCCTCGGCAGAGCAGGGCTGCACACGGAGATGCCACGTAGATGGGACGTGACATTGAGATGGCAGGACCAATTCCCTTACATTCTGAGCCAGAGCTATTAGGATGGGAGACATCCGGCTGTGAGGAAGCTGTAAGGAACTGAAGGCTACATAGTCCCTGCTCTCTCCACTTGCTAATGGAGAGCCCTCCCGGAGAGCGGACAGGTCTGTGCTCCCTGGAATAAACTGCCTGTTGGATGATGCCACTAGTCACGGGCTCTCATGGTGAAGCTCAAATTTTAATGCTGCTCTTTGGGTTAGGAAAGCTTATTTTCTTTCCTTATTGCTTTAGGAATGTACAATATGGTACATAGTATCTAGAGCTTTGAGATATACCTGTTGGATCTTTACCGTGACTCTTAGAAATACCAGGGTGCGTTCATCACCCTGCATTCTCGGAGTTGAACTCAGTACCCGGCACACTGTGAATATTCAATAAATAAGAATAAACTAATTCCCACTTCACAGAGGAGGAATCTGAGGCTTAGGTAAGTTTAGAATACCTCAGAAGAGCAGACAATTAGCAAATGTCAGTGTCAGAATTAAAATCCACCCCTCTGAGACCAACAAAGTACTCCTTCCATTGAACCACATCATCCTGTCTTTTAGTACGATTATGGCAAACACTCTCAATGAATGAGCACGTGTCTAGAGAAGTCCCTGACAGCACTCCATTTATTTGCGCCATCATTATTCGAATTACAGTTGTTGTGGACTTTGATTACTTTGGTATAATACCTATTGGTTTAGGGAAATCACCACCCAGGCCAACTGTATACGGGATGGTACCATCTATAATGTGGAGTGGGAAGCTGGGCTGCAGTGTGGTCACGTAATTCTCAGAAAGTTCTAAGAGGGACTAATTTCCAAAATGTGAAGGGACTCTTCAGTAATCAATTAGAAATTGAACTAGGTATTCAATGTCAGGGGATGTGATGTCACGTAGGCTTAGTTCTCGGGAAGGAGGTAGATACCGTGCAGGACATACTGTGGTCACTAAAGTCATAAAACTTTTATTTGCAAAATTCAGCCTCTTGATTATTACTAAGATCCTGAAATACAGAATTGACTTCAGACATATCACAAAGACAAGTCTGCAAAATTTTCAGGTAGATCTTTCATCGAGTCTCTTTCATGTCTCTTACTGTTCTCCTTTTCTCTCGTCCTCTTATGTGGCGTCAAAGAACTTTAGCCTGCCTAAGCACTTTGGTGTACCTTTATTGAATGATCTCATTGCCCAGGTACACGACTGGTTAGGAGGCCAGAGCGGGTAAGGTCCTGTGCTGGTCAGTGACCAAGCTGGACCTAGAGACCAGCTCTGCTCTCTCCCTGGCCTCAGAGGCACAGTCACCTCGGTCTCATGTCTCTCTACGTTCGATTTCTTTTCTTTTCTCCCACCTTGTGCTTTGGGTCTTCTTACTCAGTAAGCTGGTGCTTATTTTTCTGAGATTGTGGGTGTTTTATATCCCTAATTTTCTACCACCCTCCTCCCCTTCTTTGCCTTCCTTCCTTTAAATCCACTTAAAAGCATTCTCTTCTTTTTTTCCTTTCAAGTCTCCCTTGGGGCCTCTATGAACCTCAGGCACTAGAGGGCAACATGATCGCATAGAGCAGACAAGGACAAGAGCAGCCTCTCAGGCTGGAGAGCCAGGGAGACGTGCAAAATTAGGCCAATAGAGAATCATATTGGTGCTTCACTACGTGTGAAAGCACGTTCACCTGTATCAGCCCTTTAAACCTCACAAAAGTATGGAGAGACACGGTCAAGTATCACTGTCTGTATTTTAAACAAAAGAAGGAAGGTGGGTTTCAGAGAAGGTAAGTGTCTTGGCCAAGGTCATAGAAAGAGCAAAATGTATCTGTTCATTAAATGGTACACCCTGGAATAGTCTAGCATAAAACTTGAAAATGCATTTCTATTTTCCCAAGTTTGAAGAATAACTGTGGTAAAGTATTATATCTTTGTAACACAATCAAACAGAACCGTGAAATTTTTCCCATCATTAAAATACAAAGCATCAGGTACACAGTCATTGCCAGTTAGAGGGAAGCTGTCTATCATTTCAAGGGAATGGATTGAGCTAAGTATTTTCTAGATGCCCTTTATGACTACCTTGTCCAGTAATTGGAAATTTGGTTACTTTTTATCTGGATTTGTCAGGTGTTTTCTAGTTACACTTTTTTCTTTAATATGACTTTTTTTGGGCAAAACAGATGCATGCTACTTTGTCCCACATTCCTGTCTGGTATTTGAAGTAAAGAAAAACAGATAACAATACAGTTTCCCCTTATAAAATATCTGCGCTTCAAGAGCATGCCATTGTTTCTCTTCTCTCTGTGATTCATTGAACACCTTGAAAGAAAGCTGTTCTCAGATTACCAACATTGCTTATTTGCTTGGTATTGTCAGCAGCAAAATAGAAACAGAATCTATTTATAAAAAGTCTGCAAAGCCTTGTTTTGTCTGATTACATTCTCCAGACATTTTGAGCTTTGTATCTTTGAATTTTTGAGAGGACAGGCCCTTCCTGCATTATAGCACCTGGTGCCTGGTAACGGTAGATGAGGATCCTGTTCCCAGGGCTCAGGGGGTTCCAGAGTTAAGGTGAAGGATGGAGAGACGGGGCAGAAGAAGAGAGGAGGAAATAAACCAGGTGGGTAGTGGAGGTGAGCAAAGGTTTCCATAGCTAAGAGGGAAAAGGCATAATTAAAAGTGAGAAAGAAGACAAAAGACTTGAGCTGCCTGAATGGCTCTAAATAAGGTGCCTTTGCCCTGATATGATGGGGGCGTGTGCAGGGGAGACTCCAGGGAGGAGAGGATTTATCATGGGTCAACATTTATTTATCCTTTCTGCTTCAAGGCACTCATGTTTGAAAGATTAATTTCACACATGAAACCTTGCAATAAAGGAAAATTTTAACTAGCCCTTAGGCAGAATCCTACACATTCCAATTTCTTTCCAGTAACTCTCACATCATTCCTAGGCAGGAAAGGAAGGAGTTAAGAAACCAAGGAATTATGTTCAAAACAGCTCTGTAAAAGCTCCTGTTTCCATCTTCATTTTTATCACTTTTTAAAGACCTGTTTTTACGTAGAGCTAGCATTTTACAATAATGTGAAGTCAAGTATTATGAGCCAGATATTTTTAGAAAAACCTTAATTTGGAAACTCTTGTGTATAAATGATGCCAGATTCTTGTTCACGAAGCTGAAGAAAGAGCTTATCGAGCACCCATGGGAGAAGAGCGAGGTGCAGGCTTTTACTTAGAAATAGAGTGAAAATAGACAAGGGAGCCGGTGTTGGTGCATTGTCTAGGGGGTTTTATAGGCAAAGGAGGATTTTATGAGAACTGCTTAGGGCTGTGGACATGTGCCACCTTCCCTCCCATCAAGGTGGGCTGGGATCTCTGCTTGCTAGGGCTGTTTACAGTGTAGTCAGGGCTTATACTGAGATACCCTTCTTTATTTGTGAAACACTCAAGCATTCTAGGCGATGTTGCTCCAGGCCTTTTGACCTTTGCCTGACCTCGCTGAACCCTGCTTTTTACTGAGGCCCTCACCCTACTCTGACGACACCCAGGGTCCCTGTCTCATAAATACAAACTGAAAAGACCCACACAATTATGCCTACATTCTTATTTGTGGCCTTAAAGGACAGTATGGGTGTGTGTGTGTGCGTGTGTGTGTGTGTGTTTGTGTGTCTGTGTGTGTTTTCCTTGTAGACACATTAGCTTAACTGTGAAAATGTGAAAGGAAAACGTACTGAATGGGGAATAAAAGCCAATGCGTTCTGATAACAAATATGTGAATGACAGAAAGGTAAAGAACTGTAAATGTGAGAATATGAGCCCTCTAGGTGCAAATGAAATATTTGACACTGTAGGGATCTAAAAATAGAAATGTATATGTTCATTTTTCCACTGTTAGACCACTTTCTTTGAAAAATATGACTCTTTTCTATCAATGCCAACAAAATAGAGATTCGTGGATTCAACCTGTTTTGTACAACACAACGTACCAACAAGGTTCATGATAAATAGTACCCTGTAAATATATGCTGTCATCACACCTACATTTTTATTCAAAGAAACCAACAAAATGATTCAAATTTTCCCTAAGAACTTACTATTTTTACAGTGCTTTACTGCCTAGAAGCCTTTTGACAATAAAGCTGTAATTAACTTCAATTCTGGAATAAGAGAGGACCTCCAAGGATATCTCATTCTACTTGCATGCTTACCCCAACATTACTAACGGTTGTTTTATTTTATAATTTGTTAGGTTATGTTTTTTAGCTATGATGCTGAACAGATGAGTTAAATACATTCAGAAGAGGTGACACAATCATTCAAAGGGAGCTTTGACCTTATTTTTAATCCTAACGCCAGGCTAACCCTCCCTCTAGGGGGCAAAAGGGAGAAGGTCCCATTTCTGCCCTGTGCGCCAAGCGGCAGAGCATTATTTCATCTACCACCCATTTAGTGAGAGAATGCATGCCAGTTGTACATTGTAGGGTTCTAGGTCTCCATGGAGCCACAACTCACTGAGATTTGTATCTTAATTTTCTGCAGAAGCAAGAATACAATGAGCAATATGTAGATAAGAAATATCCATTACCTTTATTCTTAAAGTTGTTAAAATCATCCTTGTTTCTCTATTTTCATGCATCCATACAGGGTAGGCTAAACTATGTAGAAGGACTGGCCACTGCATTGCCACCGGCGGCTAGCAGTCTTTCTCACAGATAAATCTCACCTTTAAAAAGAAATCTAAACCAGGAATAGAATCTACTAGGAACAGGGCTCTGTGGACTGTGATGCGCTGCGTATTGCCTTTGGAATGCTTTCTGGTTAAAGCCCCAGGCTTCCAGCATCCAGAGCTGACCATGACGGGCTCCACCAGTGCGACGCGGAGCTGGGCTCCCTCTCAGCCAGCTGCGGTGCCCTGACGGGCTCCTCTGCGGTGCGGGGCGGGGCTGGGAGTTACCGGGGAAACAGGGCAGCATTTGTCCTGCCCTGCCTGGCCCCCGGGCAACTGCAGCGCAATGGGTGGGGAGGCCATCTTTGGAAAATCGCTGCTCCCTCAGGTCTTCCCCGCCCCCAACCCATTAACACTTTTATTTCTCCCCAACTTCTTTTATTACTGGAAACGAGGTTTCCGTTTTTATTGCAGGGACATTATCTGAAGGATCTCAAGTCTTTACCAGTGTTAAATCCTACGTGTGCCCTGCTTTCTAATCACCGCCACCCCTCGTGTCCATCCCCCGCTCTGCACCGACACACACACTCTGCCAGTCACATTATTCAGGATGTCAAGGTGGCCTACGGAATACAAGGGCAAGTGTTGCTATGGTAACGGGATTGAAACATGTCTGCAGGAGTAGATGCTTTATAGCCACGGGTTGCCCTCATTTGCATTTAAAGTCGCCTGAGAAATAGCCTCAAAGCCAGCCAAGTCCTTGAAACTAAAATAAGAGAGAATTTTGTTTTAATGTCTCCTTTTAAGTCATTGAGCAACTTATTCCACTGCAGGGTTGCAGAAACGCAGGAAAAATATCAGGTGCTAATAATTTTCATTGTACTGGTTGCAGAGCTGATGGATTTAAGAGCACCCCACCTACCCTCACTTTCTCATCATAAATACTGGGAAGAAACCAAAAATTGCCCTCTTCTTTTTGCTTCTAGGATTTTGCTTCCTGGATTCCCCTTCACAGCATTCACAAAGGTTGAACTTCTGACAACCTGGTGTGTGTCCGTCCTATTTCTTGGTGATCTAAGACCACCTCATTGCACATTCACAACAGAGGCATTCAAGAGTGGTCCATGGCAAAGCTCAGATGTGAGGTACAAAAAATCCCTTTGGTGAAGTGAAATTCAGGAATTTTCTTATGATTCAAGAGCTAGGAAACATATCAAATATGGCTGAAGACTAACATAAATATCTTTCTAGGATCTGATCACAGCCTTCAAGACCAACCGGATGAAATTCCAAGAATGAGCTGTAGAGACCAAGCAGCAGGAACTAAACTTTGGTGACTTGTAAGGCTGGTGAATTGTTTCAAAAGAAACATATTGGGGATTTGCCTGTGATTTGGCTCCATCTTAAAGTGCTGCTGAATTTGTATGACCAGAGCAGAGACATAAATGCTTGTAACCTCTAGAAAAAGGCAGATTCATAAAGGGTTTCAAAAATCACTGAACCAATCAGGAAAACAATTCCATTCACAATTGCATCAAAAAGAATAAAATGACTAGGAATAAACCAAACGAAGGAGGTGAAAGACCTATACCCTGAAAACTACAAGACACTCCTAAGAGAAATTAAAGAGGACACTAACAAATTCAAATTGATCCCTTGCTCTTGGCTAGGAAGAGTAAATATTGTCAAAATGGCTATACTACCATAGCAATCTACAGATTCAACGCAATCCCTATCAAAATGCCAACAGCTTTCTTCAATGAACTGCAACAAATAATTCTAAACTTTATATCTAACCACAATAGACCCCGAATAGCCAAAGCAATCCTGAGAAGGAGCAATCAAACAGGGGGAATCACACTCCCTGATTTCAAGCTCTACTACAGAGCCACAGAAATCAAGACAATTTGGTATGGGCACACAACAGACACACAGACCAGCGGAAGCGAATGGAAAATCCAAACATGAACCCAAACATATACAGTCAATTAATATTGGGTAAAGGAGCCTTGGATATACAATGGGGAAGTGACAGTCTGTTCAGCAGCTGGTGTTGGCAAAAGTGGACAGCTACATGGAAGAGAATGAAACTGGACTACTGCCTAACCCCATACACCAAAGTAAACTCAAAATGGATGAAAGACATGAAAGTAAGTCATGAAACCCTAAAACCCTCAGAAATAAACATAGGCAAAAATCTCTTGGACATAAACATGAGCGACTTCTTCATGAACATATCTCCCCGGTCAAGGGAAACAAAGGAAAAATGAACAAGTGGGACTATATGAACTGAAAAGCTTCTGTACAGTAAAGGACACCATCGGTAGAAAAAAAAGACATCCTCCAGTATGGGAGAATATATTCATAAATGACATATCCGATACAGGGTTGTCATCTAAAATATAAAAAGAACTCACACAATTTCTCTGCAGTGACGTAAGGATGGAATCAATGGAACTCAGCACTCTAGTTTCTGGGTTATTGCTCTACATTTATGAACTCCCCTATGCACTGTGAAGTCCAAACAACTCAGTGTTTTTAGAGGAAAATGATTTCCCATTGAATGCAGCCAAATTCCAGAAAATTGCATGTAAAGTCATTTCTCCGTTTTCACGTGTGTTGTTCTATGATACTTCTAACAGAAATTATTTTCAATGAAATGGCACATCCCATGACAATAGGGATGAGCCCCCGCATGGAAAGCACATCCTACCATTCACCCAAGAGAAGGCAAACTTCAACATGTTATCCTTAACAGTTTTGTGTAACGAGTTGGAGGGTTTTTTTTCCTTTGGAATAAGTGACAGAACCTGTTCCAAACGTTACCCACCAGGTTAAATTCAAATGCTAGGATTATAGAAGTCCATTTAAGCAATACATTTGCTAATGAAATTTCATCTTGAAACATGTAATGAAATAAAGAACACAGACTGAGATGAATAGTTCCCCCAGAAGTTTGCAAGCCAGAACACATACATAGCAGAATCTCCAGAATACGGCTATTGAATTGAGGCCATGTTTTGTGCCAAATTTGAGTGATAGATGTTCTAGGTTCAAAATAGTAATGTGCTGCCTGAAGAGGAAAATAATTTAGCCCTCACTTGTTTCTGATCCAGAGCCTGAAACACTGATAGGAAAAGATGACCAAGTCAAGTCCAATGTTCAGCAGTTCTTTATGGGAAAGGCTTGTGGGGTCATATCCTCTGTGGTTAATTTCCCTTTAGTGAATTTTCAGATTTCCATCTGAACCAGGAAGGAGATGACAGCCCTGTTTCAGTCTTCAGTACAGGGCTCCTGGTCAGGCTCACATCAAAACCCCTTTTATTTATAAAGGGAAGTAAAATGTATAGAATCTGAAAGCTAAGGAGAAAGTCAAACTACAGAAGAAAATAATCACAAACCAGGAAAGCACACAAGAAAGGTAAAAGGCGAGGAGACTGACAGGTGGGAACTATCTAAAAGGAAGCATACCAGTTATCAAACTAATCTGCAAACCCAGAAAATCCTTAGAGAAATCCTTTTTAATAGCACTATCAACCATTTCCCTAACTTCAGTTTTTAGACAGCGTGCAGATGCAGAATGAACTCATCTGGGATTAAATTCAGCCTGTGGCACTTTCTAACTTCTCTGTATTAGGGGAGATACCTTACTACCCATGTTTATCTTTATCTGTTCCATGTCTTATTTTAAGAGATGCTGCTGCAAGCATTGGGGAAGCTAACTAATATGTGTGAACCACAGGGCTCAGGACCTGCCACCCCCATGAGCTCTGTGACACTTACATCTCCAGGACCCACTCTTCCATGAGTAACCACCCGGTCTTTCTCCAGGATTTGGATAGAAGCCTGAGAACAGGTGTCCTACCGGCCACGTGCTTGCCCCGTGAAGAATTTTAGATTTCCTCGGTAGAGCAGGGCTGCACACGGAGATGCCACATAGATGGGAAGTGACATAGAGATGGCAGGACCAATTCCCTTACATTCTAAGCCAGATCTATTAGGATGGGAGACATCCGGCTGTGAGGAAGCTATAAGGAACAGAAGGCTAAATAGTCCCTGCTTTCTCCACTTGCTAATGGAGATTCCTCCCGGAGAGCTGATGGGTCTGTGCTCCCTGGAATAAACTGCCTGTTGGATGATGCCACTAGTCATGCGGTCTCATGGTGAAGCTCAAATTTTAATGCTGCTCTTTGTGTTAGGAAAGCTTATTTTCTTTCCTTATTGCTTAAGAATGTACAACATGGTACCTAGTATGCAGAGCTTTGAGATATACCTGTTGGATCTTTACCGTGACTCATAGAAATACGAGGGATTGTTCATCACGCTGCATTCTGGGAGTTGAACCCAGTACCCAGCACACTGTGAATATTCAATAAATAAGAATAAACTAATTCCCACTTCACAGAGGAGGAATCTGAGGCTTAGATAAGTTTAGAATACTTCAGAATAGCAGACAATTAGCAAATGTCAGTGTCAGAATTAAAATCCACCCCTCTGAGACCAACAAAGTACTCCTTCCATTGAACCACATCATCCTGTCTTTTAGTACGATTATTGCAAATACTCGTCCATGAACGATGACGTGTCTAGAGAAGTCCCTGACAGCACTCCATTTATTTGCACCATCAGTATTCGAATTACAGTTGTTGTGGACTTTGATTACTTTCTATAATACCTATTGGTTTAGGCAAATCACCACCCAGGCCGACTGCATACGGGATGGTACCGTCTATAATATGGAGTGGGAAGCTGGGCTGCAGTGTGGTCACGTAATTCTCAGAATGTTCTACGAGGGACTAATTTCCAAAATGTGAAGGGACTCTTCAGTAATCAATTTGAAATTGAACTAGGTATTCAATGTCAGGGGATGTGATGTCACGTAGGCTTAGTTCTCGGGAAGGAGGTAGGTACCGTGCAGGACATACTGTGGTCACTAAAGTCATACATATTTATTTGTAAAATTCTGCCTCTTGATTATTACTAAGATCCTGAAATACAGAATTGACTTCAGACACATCAGAAAGACAACTCTGGAAAATTTTCAGGCCGATTTTTCATCGAGTCTCTCATGTCTGTTACTGTTCTCCTTTTTCTCGTCCTCTTATATGGCATCAAAGAACTTCAGCCTGGCTAAGCACTTTGCTGTACCTTTATTGAATGATCTCATTGCCCAGGAACAGGACTGGTTAGGAGGCCAGAGTGGGTAAGGTCCCGTGCTGATCAGTGACCAAGCTGAACCTAGAGACCAGCTCTGCTGTCTCCATGGCCCCAGAGGCACAGTCACCACGGTCTAATGTCTCTCTATATTCAATTTCTTTCTTTTCTCCCCCCTTGTGTTTTGGGTCTTCTTACTCAGTAAGCTGGTGCTTATTTTTCTGAGATTGTGGTGTTTTATATCCCTAATTTTCTACCACCCTCCTCCCCTTCTTTGCCTTCCTTACTTTAAATCCACTTAAAAGCATTCTCTTCTTTTTTTCCTTTCAAGTCTGCCTTGGGGCCTCTATGAACCTCAGGCACTAGAGGGCAACATGATCGCATAGAGCTGACAAGGACAAGAGCAGCCTCTCTGGCTGGAGAGCCAGGTAGATGTGCAAAATTAAGCCAATATAGAATCATATTGGCGCTTCACTACGTGTGAAAGCACGTTCACCTGTATCAGCCCTTTAAAGCTCACAAAAGTATTGAGAGACAAGGTCAAGTATCACTGACTGTATTTTAAAAAAAAAAGGAGGGTGGGTTTCCGAGAAGGTAAGTGTCTTGGCCAAGGTCATAGAAAGAGCAAAATGTATCTGTTCATCAAATGGTACACCCTGGAATAGTCTAGCATAAAACATGAAAATGCATTTCTATTTTCCCAAGGTTGAAGAATAACTGTGGTAAAGTATTATACCTTTGTAACACAATCAAACAGAACCGTGAAATTTTTCCCATCATTAAAATACAAAGCATCAGCTACACAGTCATTGCCAGTTAGAGGGAAGCTGTCTATCATTTCAAGAGAATGGATTGAGCTAAGTATTTTCTAGATGCCCTTTATGACTACCTTGTCCAGTAATTGGAAATTTGGTTACTTTTTATCTGGATTTGTCAGGTGTTTTATAGTTACGCTTTTTTCTTTAATATGACTTTTTTTGGGCATAACAGATGCATGCTACTTTGCCCCACATTCCTGTCTGGTATTTGAAGTAAAGAAAAACAGATAACATTATAGTTTCCCCTTATAAAATATCTGCGCTTCAAGAGCATGCCATTGTTTCTCTTCTCTCTGTGATTCATTGAACACCTTGAAAGAAAGCTGTTCTCAGACTACCAACATTGCTTATTTGCTTGGTATTGTCAGCAGCAAAATAGAAACAGAATCTATTTATAAAAAGTCTGCAAAGCCTTGTTTTGTCTGACTACATTCTCCAGACATTTTGAGCTTTGTATCTTTGAATTTTTGAGAGGAGGCCCTTCCTGGCAGTATAGCACCTGGTGCCTGGTAACGGTAGATGAGGATCCTGTTCCCAGGGATCAGGGGATTCCAGAGGTAAGGTGATGGATGGAGAGAGCATGTAGAAGAAGAGAGGTGGAAATAAAACATGTGGTCTTGGAAGTGAGTAAAGGTTTCGGTAGCTAAGAGGGAAAAGGCATAATTAAAAGTGAGAAAGAAGACAAAAGCCGTGAGCTGCCTGAATGGCTCTAAATAAGGTGCCTTTGCCCTGATATGATGGGCGCGTGCAGCGGAGACCCCAGAGTGGAAAGGATATATCATGGGTCAACATTTATTTGTCCTTTCTGCTTCAAGGGATTCGTGTTTGAAAGATTAATTTCACACATGAAACCTTGCAATAAAAGAAAATTTTAACTAGCCCTTAGGTAGAATCCTACACATTCCAATTGCTTTCCAGTAAATCTCACATCATTCCTAGGCAGGAAAAGAAGGAGTTAAGAAACAAAGGAATTATGTTCAAAACAGCTCTGTAAAATCTCCTGTTTCCATCTTCATTTTTATCATTTTTCAAAGACCTGTTTTTACGTAGAGCTAGCATTTTACAATAATGTGAAGTCAAGTATTATGAGCCAGATATTTTTAGAAAAATCTTAATTTGGAAACTCTTGGGTATAAATGATGCTAGATTCTTGTTCACGAAGCTGAAGAAAGAGCTTATCGAACACCCATGGGAGGAGAGCGAGGTGCAGGCTTTTACTTAGAAATAGAGTGGAAACACACAGGCGAGGCCGGGTTGGTTCGTTGTCCAGGGGCTTTTATAGGCAAAGGAGGATTTTATGAGAAAATGAAGAAAACTGCTTAGGGGTGTGGACATGTGCCACCTTCCCTCCCATCAAGGTGGGCTGGGATCTCTGCTTGCTAGGGCTGTTTGCAGTGAAGTCAGGGCTTATACTGAGATACCCTTCTTTATTTGTGAAACACTCAAGCATTCTAGGCGATGTTGCTATAGGCCTTTTGACCTTTACCTGACCTCACTGAACACTGCTTTTTGCTGAGGCTCTCACCCGACTCTGACTACAACCAGCGTCCCTGTCCCATAAATAGAAACTGAAAATACCCACACAAGTATGCCTACATTCTTATTTGTTGCCTTAAGGACAGTATGTGTATGTGTTTGTGTGTGTGTGTGAGTGTGTGTGTGTGTGTCTGTGTGTGTCTGTGTGTGTTTTACTTGTAGACACATTAGCTTAACTGTGAAAATGTGAACGGAAAATGTACTGAATGGGGAATAAAAGCCAATGTGCTCTGATAACAAATACGTGAATGACCGAAAGGTAAAAAACTGTAAATGTGAGAATATGAGCCCTCTAGTTGCAAATGAAATATTAGACACGGTAGGGATCAAAAAATGGAAATGTATATGTTCATTTTTCCACTGTAAGACCACTTTCTTTGAAAAATATGACTCTTTTCTAGCAATGCCAACAAAATAGAGATTCGTGTATTCAACCTGTTATGTACAACACAACGTACCGACAAGTTTCAGGATAAATAGTACCCAGTAAATATATGCTGTCATCACACCTACATTTTTATTCAAAGAAACCATCAAAATGATTCAAATTTTCCCTAAGAACTTACTATTCTTACATTGCTTTACTGCCTAGAAGCCTTTTGACAATAATCTGTAATTAACTTCAATTCCTGAATAAGAGTGGACCTCAAGGATATCTCTTTCTACCTGTATGCTTACCCCAGCATTACAAATGGTTGTTTTATTTTATAATTTGTTAGGTTATGTTTTTTAGCTATGATGCAGAACAGATGAGTTAAATACATTCAGAAGAGGTGACACAATCATTCAAAGCTAGCTCTGACCTTATTTTTAATCCTAATGAGAGGCTAACCCTCTCTCTAGGGGGCAAAAGGAAGAAGGTCCAATTTCTGTCCTGTGTGCCAAGCGGGAGAGCATTATTTCATCTACCACCCATTTAGTGAGAGAATGCATGCCAGTTGTACATTATAGGGTTCTAGGTCTCCATGGAGCCACAGTTCACTGAGATTTGTATCTTAATTTTCTGCAGAAGGAAGAACACAATGAGCAATATGTAGATAAGAATATCCATTACCTTAATTCTTAAAGTTGTTAAAATCATCCTTTTTCTCTATTTTCATGCATCCATACAGGGTACGCTAAACTATGTAGAATAACTGGCCACAGCATTGCCACCAGCGGCTAGCAGTCTTTCTCACAGATAAATCTCACCTTTAAAAAAAAATTTAAACCAGGAGTAGAATCTACTTGAAACAGGGCTCTGTGGAATGTGATGCGCTGCGTATTGCCTTGGAATTCTTTCTGGCTATAGCCCAAGGCTTCCAGCATCCAGAGCTGACCATGACGTGCTCCACCAGAGCGATGCGGAGCTGGGCTCCCTCTCAGCCAGCTGTGGTGGCCTGAAGGGCTCCTCTCCGGTGCGGGTGTGGCTGGGAGGTACTGGGGAAACAGGGGAACATTTTTCCGCCCTGCCTGGCCCCTGGGCAACTGCAGCGCAATGGGTGGGAAGGCCATATTTGGAAAATCGCTGCTCCCTCAGGTCTTCCCCACCCCCCACCAATTAACACTTTTATTTCTCCCCAACTTCTTTTATTACTGGAAACGTGGTTACCATTTTTATTGCAGGGACATTACCTAAAGGACCTCAAGTATTTACCAGTGTTAATTCCTACGTGTGCCCTGCTTTCTAATCACTGCCACCCCTCGTGTCCATTCCGCACCCGGCACTGACATACACACTCTGCCAGTCACATTATTCAGGATGTCAAACTGGCCAACGGAATACAAGGGCAAGTGTTGCTAAGGTAGTGGGATTGAAACACGGCTGCAGGTGTAGTGGCTTTATAACCATGGGTTGCCATCATTTGCATTTAAAGGCACCAGAGAAATATCCTCAAAGCCAGCCAAGTCCTTGAAACTAAAAAAAAGAGAATTTTGTTTTAATGTCTCCTGTTAAGTCATTGAACAACTTATGCCACTGCAGGATTGCAGAAACGGAGGAAAAATATCAGGTGCTAATAATTTTCATTGTACTGGTTCAGAGCTGATGAATTTAAGAGCACCCAACCTACCCTCACTTTCTCATCGTAAACACTGGGAAGAAACTGAAATTTGCCCCCTTCTTTTTGCTTCAAGGATTTTGCTTCCTGGATTGCCCTTAACAGCATTCACAAAGATTGAACTTCTGACAACCTGGTGTGTGTCTGTCCTATTTCTTGGTGATCTAAGACCAACTTATTGCACATTCACAGCAGAGGCATTCAACAGTGGTCCATGGCAAAGCTCAGATGTGAGTTAAAAAAATCCCTCTTTTGAAGTGAAATTCAGGAATTTTCTTATGATTCAAGAGCTAGGAAACATATAGACTAACATAAATATCTTTCTAGGATCTGATCACAGCCTTCAAGACCAACCGGATGAAATTCCAAGAATGAGCTGTAGAGACCAAGCAGCATGAACTAAACTTTGGTGACTTGTAAGGCTGGTGAATTGTTTCAAAAGAAACATATTGGAGATTTGCCTGTGATTCGGCTCCATCTTAAAGTGCTGCTGAATGTGTATGACCAGAGCAGAGACATAAATGCTTGTAACTTCTAGAAAAAGGCAGATTCATAAAGGGTTTCAAAAATCACTGAACCAATCAGGAAAACAACTCCATTCACAATTGCATCAAAAAGAATAAAATGACTAGGAATAAACCAAATGAAGGAGGTGAAAGACCTATACCCTGAAAACTACAAGACACTCCTAGGAGAAATAAAGAGGACACTAAGAAATTGAAATTGATCCCTTGCTCTTGGCTTGGAAGAATAAATATTGTCAAAATGGCTATACTACCTAAAGCAATCTACAGATTCAATGCAATCCCCATCAAAATGCCAACAGCTTTCTTCAATGAACTGGAACAAATAAATCTAAACTTTATATCTAACCACAATAGACCCGAATAGCCAAAGCAATCCTGAGAAGGAGCAATCAAACAGGGGGAATTACGCTACCTGATTTCAAGCTCTACTACAAAGCCACAGAAATCAAGACAATTTGGTATGGGCACCAAAACAGACCCACAGAGCAGCCTAAGCCAATTGAAAATCCAAACATGAACCCAAACATATACAGTCAATTAATATTGGATAAAGGAGCCTTGGATATACAATGGGGAAATGGCAGTCTGTTCAGCAGCTGGTGTTGGCAAAACTGGACAGCTACATGGAAGAGAAGAAACTGGACTACTGTCTAGCCCCATACACAAAGGTAAAATCAAGGTGGATCAAAGACATGAATGTAAGTCATGAAACCATAAAACTCTTAGAAAAAACATAGGGAAAAATCTCTTGGACATAAACATGAACAACTTCTTCATGAACATATCTCCCTGGGCAAGGGAAACTAAAGCAAAAATGAACAAGTGGGCCTATATCAAGCTGAAAATCTTCTGTACAGCAAAGGACACCATCAGTAGAACAAAAAGACATCCTACAGTATGGGAGAATATATTCATAAAAAACGTATCTGATAAAGGGTTGACATCTAAAACATATAAAGAACTCTTGCACCTTAACAAACATAAAGCAAATAATCCAATTAAAAATGGGCAGAGGACATGAACAGACACTTCTCTAACGAAGAAATTCAGATGGCCAACAGGCACATGAAAAGATGCTCCACATTGCTACTCATCAGAGAAACGCAGATTAAAACCACAATGAGATATCACCTCACACCAGTGAGGATGGCCAATATCTAAAACACCTACCGCAACAAATGTTGGTGAGGATGTGTGGAAAAGGGAACCCTCTTATATTGCCTGTGGGACTGCAAATTAGTTCAACCATTGTGGAAAGCAGTATGGAGGTTCCTCAGATAACTCAAAATAGAAATACTGTTTGACACAAGAATTCCTCTCCTGGGAATTTATCCTAAGAATGCAGTAGCCCAGTTTGAAAAGGACAGATGCACCCCTATGTTTATGGCAGCACTATTTACAATAGCCAAGAAATGGAAGCAACCTAAGTGTCCATCAGTAGATGAATGGATAAAGAAGATGTGGTACATATACACAATGGAATATTATTCAGCCATAAGAAGAAAACAAATCCTACCATTTGCATCAACATGGATGGAGCTAGAGGGTATTATGCTCAGTGAAATAAGCCAAGCCGAGAAAGACAAGTATCAAATGATTTCACTCATCTGTGGAGTATAAAAACAAAGAAAAAAACTGAAGGAACAAAACAGCAGCTGACTCACAGAACCCAAGAACGGACTAATAGTTACCAAAGGGAAAGGTACTGGGGAAAATGGGCGGGAAGGGAGTGATAAGAGGGAAAAAGGGGCATTTCGCTTAGCAGATGTAATGTTGGGGGGGCACGGGGAGGGCAGTACAACTCAGAGAAGACAAGTAGTAATTCTATAGCATCTCACTACTCTGATGTACAGTGACTGTAATGGTTTTGGTGGGGGGGACCTGATGAAGGGGTAGTTTAATAATCGTAATATTGCACATGTAATTGTAAATTAATGATAATAAAATAAATTATATTAAAAAAATAAAATAAAATAAGCCAAGCCAAAAAAGACAACTATCAAATGATTTCACTCAAATGTGGAGTATAAGAACAAGGAAAAAATACTGAAGGAACAAAACAGCTGCAGACTCACAGAATCCAAGAACGGCTAATAATTACCAAAGGAAAAGGGACTGGGGAAAATGGGTGGGAAGAGAGAGATAAGAGGAAAAAAGGGGCATTACGATTAGCAGATGTAATGTTGAGGGGGCACGGGGAGGGCTGTTCAACTCAGAGAATACAAGTAGTGATTCTATAGCGTCTCACTACGCTGATGGACAGTGACTGTAATGGGGTTGGCGGGCTTGGGACCTGATGAAGGTGTACTTAATAACCATAATATTGCACATGTAATTGTAGATTAATGATAATAAAATAAATTATATTAAAAAAAAGTGATGATCCATAACTCCTCTGCCTCTAGGGGTGCAATGTTCTTCAGGTAAGAAGAAAATTAAAACTTCAGTCCACTGTGAATGATTCTAAATAATTAAAATTCTGCTAAAAATAAAGCTAGTCTTACTTTTAGTGGTAGTTGTGTAGTATTCTTCATGGAAATGTAAAGTGCTTGACTTCTGTGACATGTTCTGATTTTCAAGTAACTGAAAGCCTGCATGGAGTCTGATGCAAACAATTGATCAGCATTGATTCAGGAAAAGTTACAAAAAATAGAGCCCGTGGCCCCCAGGCTATAGTTTTCCAACCTATGATCTGTATTAGGTGTAAGAACATGAATACATATTGAACCATAATTATGATTGAAAAAAGTAATTAGCTGAATGACATATACGGAATGATGTCATTGATTTATTTAGAGGTGAATTTCACCTAATATGTAATTAATGATTTCAAAGTGTAGATTAATTGTTATCTCATTCACAATGCAGTGCATCTATCATGTCTATTTAGTTCCAAAATATTTTTATCACACCCCGAGGAAGCTCAGTGCATGTTAAATAGTCACTTCCTAATATCCCCTCTCCACCCTTTTAAAAATCAGTAATCTTTTTGTCTCTGGATTTTCCTATTATGGAAATCCATATAAATGGAATTACACATTTTGTGATGTTTTGTTTCTTTCACTTAGCATAATATTTCAAGTTTTACCTACATCATAGCCTGTATTACCAATTTATGCTCCTTTTTGTTGTTAAATAATATTCCACCACATGGACACACCAGATTGTCTTTACCCATTTGTCAAATACTGACAAATATTTGGTTGGAAAATTGGATGGGCATTCATGAGTGTATAGTTATTTGCACCATTTGGTTATTGTAAATAGTGATGCTATGAACATTTTTTCACATATATTTGTTAGAATACCTGATTTCAGTTCTTTGGGATATATTCTCAAAAGTAGAATTGATGGATCATCACATGGTGATTTTGTGTTTCAATTTCGAGGAACTGTCAATCTGTTTTCCATAGTCGCCATGCCATTTTACCTTCCCACCAGCAGTATATGAGGGTTGTAGTTATTAAATTTAAAAAGATGCCAAACAAGCAATCAAAACCCAGAAAATTAAAGGAATACAGTATGCAAAACATGTGACTTTACTGGTATTAGGTATCAGCATTAATTATTTGCGAGTATTACATACCAGCATTAATTCCTTAAGCCATACTTATATCAGGCTCTGCTGCAGCCTTCATGCACATGTGTTTCTCAGTCTATATCCCATTCATGTAGGTATGGCATATATGAGTGATGCTTTGCCATAGAAGAAAGTAAATTCTTACATATACATTAAGGATTCCAGAAATCTCACTAAAGCCAGAGAATAGTCAAGGTAGGGCTGTCTGTGAGAAACACCTTCCTCACCCCATATATGTTCTTTCTAATAAAGGACAGAGATTTGACTCTGTACGTGCTCCATGGAAAACAAATCACCTAATAACTTAGCAATTGAATACTCTATCGAGGGACCTTTAATGTTTCATTTAACTTTCATGGATAACCAAAATTGTTGGGCACTGTCTTAGATACTAATGAAAAAAAATATTGTGTGCATTTCTTTGTTGGCAATGTGAAGCCCCATAGAGAGCATATGAATGTTGTAACTCACTTTTTATTGATTTTCCAACTGATTTCTCAGGGACAGTCTTTTGCCTCCATTAAACTCCTTGGGCATCAGTTCCCTCTGGACCCAGTGTATTAACAATATGCCATAATCATCATTTAAATGAAAAACCGGGTGCCTTGTCTAGGTGCTCAGCATTAGGGAATGGTTTCGGATTCGAGAGACCCATCTCAGCTGGTATCTGTGCCTCTGACCCAAAAACTTGAATTTCTTATTTGTTTTAAAGAATTTTGTAACTTGGCACCCTAGTTTAGCAAGTTTCAACATTACCATTTTTGGTGAAGGGACTAGAAGTATACTTATGAATGAAGATCCTGCCTAATTTGCACTCTGTCCTCACTTTCATCTGGATAACATCACCTCATCCTTTTATTTGGGGCTTCACAGGCTGATACTCACAAAGATTTTTCCCTCTTCTCTCCTAATGTCCCCAAATAGACTGGATCTTCTGTGGCATGCATACACAACTTCTCATTCATAGTGTAAAAATCTACCAACACTTGTATTGCACTTACTGTAAATGATTGACATGTATGTAACTACTCTCACTGCTCTGAACTGTAAAAAGTCCTCTTATATCTAATGATATAATTCCTTGAATATATTGACATATTGTTATATGGCATGCAGTATTGTGAAATATACTTTGAGCACCATGTGGAAGCCAGTCTTGCAACAGGTCCTGCTCCTTTAAAAAGATGATTTAAAAGCAGTTTCTGCATCTTCGGATCCCAACACATGGAGATACTCCTAAAACCCTTGTCTGTGAGACCAATTTGTAAGTGTCTCTCCCTATATGATTTTGATAGGAAGGGATTTCCCTTAATCTTGGTTGTATTGCCAACTAATCCACATGGAAATCATTACCAAAAATACAGTGGTCAGACTGTTTATATGGTTGGATGTGGTCAGAAATATTTTCACAACACTGGGATGTTTGACTCTGTTCTTTAGGTCTTTGTAGAAGGAAATGTATCCCAGAGATGGATGGGAAAACCATTAGGGAGTACCCTGCATTATATATATCACATCTAGAGGGAGATGATTTCCTCCTGGAAAATAATCCAATAGAATAACAGATGAACTTGTGGCTCCAAAGATATCTCCCAAGGGTTAAAATTGGCAGAACTTGGTATTATGTTTTTCTCTCTTACCTCCGGAGAACTAAATCTGTCAGAAAGTAGGGAGAGAAAAAAGGATTCCTCATTAATGAGGCTCATGGGAATCCATCCCCTAAAGCCACAGAGAATATAAATGCTACTGCTGCACCCCTTAAGACTACTGTACTAAATCAGTGATGAGGAAACCAAAATAATGTCTTCCATAGGCTCATGAGTGGTTCCGTCTCACTGCCTGTGCAGGGGCAGAGCCCCCAACTTCATCCATCACCCAAGGAGGAAACTGGATCGCTGGCCTCACACTGCTCCCTGATAACATCGAGGTGAGCCACGGCATCCTCACAGATGATGGGGGATGTGGGATAGCGCAGGGGACTCCTTTATTGGCAGTGACTCTGAAGACATCAAGAAGAATAACAGGTAAAGGAAAATTTAATGATACAGCATCCTGCCAAGTTACCGTATCTGATTATAGATAAATATTCCATATACACTAAAACACTCTTCTCCAATTTACCTTCCTTGGTGCTCGCTTTCAATCATAAGGCCTCCCTTTCAGTGTACCATTTTGCGGTAAATGTTTGGATTGAGTTCAAGGATGGTTAAACATCTTTGGCATCAAGGAGAAGGTGGAGCATTTGGGATTCCCTGAAAGTTTCAAATAATGGACACCAGATTTATGGATAATATACAGGAAGTAACTAATGAAATGTGTGTAAAATAAAATTATAACATTTCTGGGATTTTTTAAGCTTTTAAAAATTAAGGCTTTTATTTTAGAGGAAATTTATGGTAATTCAGCAATTTCACTTTACTCCCTGCCCTCACACAGGCATATCCATCCCCATTACCAACCTCCTCCACCAGAGCAGTTCAATTGTTACAAGTGATTAAACTACATTGACACATCATTATCTTACTGACA